>CAUYLG010070804.1:0-39848 GCA_963573385.1 Cacajao melanocephalus
GTGTGGCTCCTCCGCCGGGAATCTCCTAGTCTGTGGGCAACAAAAATTCGTCTGAAAGTGCGGCATCCACTCGCTCTCTGCGCTTTCACTGGGAGCTACAATCCTGAGCTGTTGTTAATCGGCCATCTTGGATCTCTCTCAAAACCTATATTCTTAATGCCTTTAATTGCCTAGGTCAGTAAACTACCCCTTCTTCCCTGAATGGCTCTTCTTTTACTTTGTTATTTTCTCTCTTAAACAGGAGATAGAACATTTGGATTCCGTTCCAGCAAACTTATTCAACTTTTATTAACTTTTGAGATTCTGGTTATGAAATAAAGGTGAGTTTCTTTATACCATGATTTAGTGAGAACCCTTCTTGATATAAGCAGCAGAAATACAACTGGAACTGTTTTTTCTTTTCTTAAGCTGGAAGTGGTAGTGGTGGGAATTTATGGCTTCTGTATCCAGGTTAAATACAGTGATGTGGCAACCAGGTCCAACTTCAAGAATGAAGAACTTACTCCCCTACTGTCAGCTCATATAGGAATTTTTCTCAGTGAAGAGAACGATCTTGCCCAAGATCACTCAGGGTCATCCCAGCTATGGTCACAATAAGGCATCAGCAATCCCATGAGGAGATCTGAGTGATCTTTTCATGGGATGATCTCCTCGTGGGATTGCTGAGGCCTTATTGAGACCACATGATAATTCAACTGCACCTTCTGCCCACTTCTGTTTTCTTATTTTTCATTGCCTTTCACAGGTATTTACCTCCAAGAACACTCCCTAATGAAACTCCTGCACACTAAACTCCATCTCAGAATCCGCTTCCCAGGAAACGCAATCTAAGAGGATAATTGAGATGCCTAAGTATCTCAGGCATATCAGACTCAAAAATTCAAACATTAGAATCACATCTGTCTCCAGACCTCTCGATCCTTCCCTAACTACTGATTCTGATTTTGTATTGGTGAAATTCTTATGTAGCTATTTGGCACAAGGTTGTCAAAATGGCCTATGGCAGCATCAGGCATACATCATTCACAAAGAGAGAAAAGCTTGACTTTCTCTTCTCCAGAGTTCCTAAAACTCCACCCCACGATGCAAAAAACTAATTGGTCTTGCTTGGGTCAAATGCCCACCCCTGGGACAAACACTGAGTCCAAAGGGATGAAGTTATCTCATTAGCCATCCTTTGGCAAGGAATGTGGGGCCACACAAATCATAGAAGGATGTAGAGTGGGAGCATGACAGTCCCGGAAAGAATAGGATACATGGCAGAGATAAAGGGAACAGAAATCCATTTTTCATTAGCACCAGAAACAAAACTCATTAAGCATCTTGGCGTAGTAACACATCTCCCTTTTATCAGAAATTTTATACATGCACCTTGAAGTAACTAGAAACATAATTTTGGGGGAATGTAAGCTGAAATTTATTTTTATTAACATGACAGTCTACAACTACTGTATTATTTCATTTCAGAAATTTTTGACTACTACTACTAGAAGCATAATGTTGAGGTTTATGATAAAAAAATATTTGATTTGAAGAAAAAGATCCAGAACATATTCTCTCACTTATTACCTATAATCTTGAGAAAGCAACCAAGCTTTTCTGAAACTTAGTTCCCTAAGTAAAATGTGGATCACTGGGCAATCACTGGGCAGTTATAAGGATAAAATAGCATATATACATGAAAGTGTTATGTATAATTTAAAAAGCTTATGAAAAAGTAATCATTTCTCAGGTATGAAGATACATTTTAATAACCTGAAAATATTTTTAAAAATATGTTCATTATCCATATATTTTCAAGGAAAATAATGATGTTATTGATTATGGTAATATGAAGGTTTACCTTAGAGTCTTACCACTTTCAACCGGCTCACAATGTAAATTCTGTTATCAATAACTAATAATGGAAAGGGGCATATTATTATATATTCCTGTTAAATTTTTCAAATATAGTACATGTGACTCTGTGAGCAAATGTTTCCTCTAGAGCATTCCTTAGAAAGTCCTCAATTTAGCTAGCAGTGTTTGCAAGTTTGCATTTTCTCTAACAGTTCTTAATCAATCACCATCATCATCGTCATGGTCATCTCAATTGCTAAACATGTCCTGTGACTATGTGATAATCCAGGCATCAATCTAAAATCTAAAAAGATTTGTGCTTTACAATCCATAGTGAAAGACTAAACAAGGCAATGCTTTAAAGAGTTCTTTTTAATTAAGCTTTTCTTTATATCAACGTGGAAATAATTAGGCGAAAATTGAGAAAATGTGTGTCATGTCTAATATCAGTCTCTCACAGTGCCAAATTAATTGACTAGAATAATGGTGATTAAACTCTATAGACTACTTGACTATTTCAGGGGAACATAATTTTTAATTTAAGCTTTCAGGAATGAATCTTACTCCAACTGCAAAATCAGGGAATTTCCTAGACTTCGGTCTGCTTCTCCTCTCTTACCTTTTTCTCAACCAGAAATGTTTAGATTTCAATCACAAGCCTGAGGATGTTGGCCATTACTGCCTATTAGGAATGGTGAGCACTTCCTTATGTTCAACTGCAGTCTAGTTTAATACTAACAACTTAGGAGACAGTGAAAGCCCATGAGGGTGAGAGAGGGTAAACCATTACTTAATGGATAGACGTTCAGTTTTCTTCATCTCCATGTCTAGTCAATGCCTTTCAACTAATACCTGTTGTTCTTTCATCAAATTTTCTGCCTGCCTTTCTAAGAGCAGTGCACATTACATTTTACTTAACCAGTGTTCTGAAAAGGGAAGTTAGTTACTTTCCGTAAAAGAAAGACTTTACTCTTCATTGCAACTATCTCTCTTTCTCCAGCTGTAAAACTGATTGAGGTGCTTAAGGTTCTAAAGAAATTGCTACTCAAAGCCTTATGATTACTTTCATAAAGGGAGGAAAAAGCAGAAGAATGGAACGGTTGATTACCCAGGGAAAATAGTCTTTCTTTTTTGAATTTTCTTCTCAAATTATGGAGGGAAGGAAAAGAAGTGGGAAAATGTTCAAGAAATAAGTTTATGTGAAACTGGAAACATTATTTCCTGGTATATTCAGATTCATGATCTCCTTGTCATTTCCTCCCCAGCAGAGCACAGGCTTTGGGAGGTAGGTGGAAAAGTATGAGAAAGCCTTGAAAATTTAGGTGGGATAAGGGAACATGAGCCAACAGGCAGGGAAACAGAACAGTGGGGATAAGTACAAAGGAAGAGACTGATGAGTTTCAAGAGCTGATGGAGAAGCAGTCATGTTTGTAGAGGATTTTGCGAGTGGCCAAGATGAGGGGAGAAAGTGGATTTTTAAAGATGTTTTATTTTTCTTTAGGTGTAAAGGCCTCACTTCTTTAATTACATGAAAAATTGAATACAGATATGAATAACTTTTTGTAACAGTCAGAAAACAGATACCACTGTATTTAACAGGGGGAATTTCAGACCAGGAAATTTGTTACATGGATTATGGAAAATTAGAGAATCCTAACACAGGGTGCAGAGGCAACAAAACATAAAGATGAACAACTACAGGAAGTGGTTACCACCCTAGGGGTTGGGGGAAACTAGGAGGTGGTGGTGTAACTTGAGTTCAGAAGCCAGGGCCACCTGGCAGAATCTAGAACTACAGTGGTGATGGCCAGCAGGAGCTCATGCCACAAGGGGAGAGGCTGACTGGTGAAAACTGGAGCCTCAGTGCAGATGCAGTTCCTTCATGGATGCCACTTGAAGCAGAAAGCTCAGGGAAGAAACGCTATGGCTTATACCCTGCTCTTCATTCTCCAATTGAGTCAACATACTAGAAGCGAGAGGGCCAAGGAGCCTGGCAATACAATTCTCTCTGAAACACAGTAGAGCAAGGAAAGGAGGAAATAGACCTGAGAGCAAGAAGCAAATAATCGTCACATATTTGGATCGTCTAAGTGTGTTTCTTTGAATTCATCTCTGTGTGGAACAGAACCATGAGGCCAACTTCTCTTTATGTGGGTTACACATGCTTGAAGAGCCATAGAGATCAGAAAAGTACCTTTCCTTGAATATTAAGAAGTGAAAGACACCACTACTTTGCCAATTACCATAATTCTAGAAGCTTCTCAAGTAGTTCATAGACCGCAACTAAGAGTATATATGTCTTCTTTTTCTTTCTTTTGTTCCCTCTTTTTCCTCCCATTTCTTTCTTTTTTTACTTTTCTTTTTTTTTTTTTTTACTGCCCTATTAGTTATAGCTGCTGTACAACCACCCTTGTGCAATTAGTCAATATCGATCTCATAATGGGATTACTATCCTACCGTCCTGTCTCTTTCATGTCTTGAAGAGTGGGTAGCAACAAGGGTAAATGATGCTACATTTAGATTTTGGCATCTACCATATCTGACATACCTTTGTTCTGACCCTGTTTACTCATGTAGCATATAGGATGACATGTTTGCCTGCAAACACAATTGTCACATAAACATTTTGGCATATTTATTGTATTTTGTTATGTTTTCATCTCCTATAGTTGTATGTGGAGTGACTTAGTGTAGGGTTTTCAGTGTAGGCATAGTCAGGCTTTTTTCTAGTATCTTGGTCAAAAGTATAACCAAATTTCTTGGGTTTCAAATCCCAACTCTACTATTTTCTAGTCATGTGAACTTGGCCAAGTAATTGAACTGCTCTGGAACTCAGTTTCCTTATCTGTAAATAAAATCATAATAATAGAATCTGCTTTATAGTAGTTGAATTGTAAGGATCAAATGAATTGATGTGTGGGTATGTGTTTGCATGTGCATCTGCATGTGTAATACACACATATATGCAGTCACATCACAACTATGGGGGATTTGTTCTGAGAAATGTATCCTTTTGATTTTGTTGTTGTGTAAAAATCATAGAGTGTACTTACACAAAACTGGATAGTGTAGTCTGCTACATACCTAGACTATATGATGTAGCCTGTGGTGGCTAGGCGACAAACCTTATAGTTTGTTATTTTACTGAATACTGTAGGCAATTGTAACACAATGGTCAGTATTTGTATATCTAACTATAGTTAAATATAGAAAAGAAACAATAAAAATAAAGTATAAAAGATTAAAAATGGTATACCTGTATAAGGCACTTACCATGAATAGAGTTTGGAGAACTAGAAGTTACTCTGAGTGAGTCAGTGAGTGAGTGGTGAGTGGATGCGAAGGCCTAGAACATTTTTGTACATTCCTATAGACTTTATAAACACTGTACACTTAGGCTACACTAAATACATAAAACATTTTATTTCTTCAATAATGAAATAAATTTAGCTTACTGCAACTTTTTCGTTTATAAACTTTTTCTTTTTTAACTTCCTGCCTCTTTTGTAATAACCCTAAGCTTAAAACAACAAAGAAATTACAGCCGTACAAAAATATTTTAATATCCATATTCTAGAACCTTTATTCTGTTTTTAAAACTTTCATTTTTTTTTTTACCTTTAAAACATTTTTGTTAAAAGCTAAGACACAAACACACACATTAGCCTAGGCCCACACAAAGTCAGGATCATTAATATCACTTTCTTCCACCTCCACATCTTGTTCCTCTGGACAGTCTTCAAGGGCACTAATATGCATTCTTCTGAAATACCTTCTGAAGGTTCTGCCTGAGGTTCTTTTACAGTTAACTTCTTTAAAAGTAGGAGTATATTCTAAAATAATGATCAAAATTGTGTTCTAGTAAATAAATGAACCAGTAACATAGTCATCTATTTTTATTATCAAGTATTATGTAATACACATAATTGTATGTGCTATACTTTTTACAACTGGCAGCTCAGTGGGTTTCTTTACCCCAGCATCGCCACAAACACATGAGTAACGTGTTATGTTACAATGTCACTAGGTGGTAGGAATTTTTCAGCATATATATATATATATATACATATATATATATATGTGGAGAGAGAGAGAGAGAGAGAGAGACAGAGTCAGAGTCTTGCTCTGTCACCCAGGCTGGAATGCAATGACACAATCTCAGCTCACTACAACCTGACTCCCAGGTTCAAGTGATTCTACTGCCTCAGCCTCCTGAGTAGCTGGGACTACAGGCACCCTCCACCACGCCTGGCTAATTTTTGTATTTTTAGTAGAGACAGGGTTTCATCATGTTGTCCAAGCTGGTCTCAAACTCCTGACCTCAAGTGATCCACCCACCTCAGCCTCTCAAAGTGCTGGGATTACAGGCATGAGCCATCATACCTGGCCAACACTATTATAATCTTATAATATTGTCAACTGTCATACATATGGTTCATCATTGGCCAAAACATCTGTATTTATATATGTATGTTTCACATTATGTATATATATATATATATATATATGTGTGTGTGTGTGTGTGTATAGATATGTATATAAAATGTCTATACATGAACATGCACACACATATATATAGACATATATAGCACATAAAATTGGCACACAGTAAGCATCTTGTAAATATCAACCGTTGCAATTGTCAACGACTTTTCTCAACAGGGCTGTAAATGCTGTTCCAGCCTGTCAAAATCACACCTGTTTAATGTGTTTTACATAGCACCAAGTCATGTCTAGTTGAGTGACTTAAAAATTGCTAGCAGATAACTGGTTAGTTAAAAAGTTAGTTCACTGTGTAAAATACCTTCCATAAAATGCACTGTTATTTCTTAGTCGTAGAAATTGGTTTCATTTTCCACTATGTTTAATTGTTACTGAATCATTATAGACTTTTTTTTTTGTTTTTAGTTGTTGAGGTTTAAAGATTTAAGTTTGTTATGGATACAAGCTTTTCAGTTGACCAATGATTATTAGCCAATTTCTGATAAAAGAAAGGAAACAGATTGCCACAGGGCTGCTGTTTTCATTTCCTCATTGGAAGAAGAGGCATAGTATAGAAGAAAGGCAGACACAACACATTCAACCTCTGCCACCATGGGGAACTGGGCTGTGAATGAGGGGCTCTCCATTTTTGTCACTGTAAGTACCAACAAGAAATAAGTTATAAATTCTCTGACTTTTTGGGGTTATCTTGGAACTAAAATAGGCCAAATATTTTTTGTTCACTTGGGAAATTGTGTTGAAACTGATTTACCATGTGAACATATATCTATCTGTAAACAGACTGAGTCCATTCTTCCAGATTCCTTAATGGAAATAATGTATCTGGGGGCTCACTTCTAGCTTTCTTCTGAATTCCTAGGAGGACTAACTTAGCCAGCATTTCACTGAAGGAGTAGAAAATATTTCATGCTAATGATCTCTGATTCTGAATTGTTTAGTAATGTTTACTCAGACACATATATCTATGTGTTTATACTACTTTAAAAATGACCAATTGAAATTTTATACCATTTTCTAAATAAAAAATATAAGATTGACTCATGTATGGAAAATTAGCCTTTGTTTCAGTAGTTATAATAAATATAATAACATTTCTCAAATTTCGTTTCAAAATAAGTACCTGCTTTTCTCAGAGATCTAAATTTGAGTTATTTACAAGATTTACAAAAATTCAAAAGACAAGAATTGAAATAAGTCATCTAGATTCATATATATGTAGTATGTATATATTATATATAATTGTATATATATAAATCGATATAATCTATCTTTCTTTTTTTCAACATGGAGTCTCTCTCTGTCGCTCAGGCTGGGGTACAGTGGAGCAATCTTGATTCACTGCAACCTTTGCCTCTCGTGTTCAAGCAATTCTCCTGCCTTAGCCTCCCGAGTAGCTGGGATTACAGATGCCCGCCACCATGCCTAGCTAATTTTTGTATTTCTAGTACAGACAGGGTTTCACCATGTTGGCTAGGCTGGTCTCAAACTCCTGACCTCAGGTGATCTGCCTGCCCTGGCCTCCCAAAGTGCTGGGATTACAGGCACGCGCCATGGTGAAAATGGTTGATTTTCTTTATTTTAAAAAGTACAGCCAACTTCTGTACTTTTTAAAATAAAGAAAATCCACCATTCTCTTAAAATGGTGTTATCAGCAAAGCAATAATGGACAAATTGGGTAAATAGAAATGTGGTTTTTAAACAGGCTTTCTAGGTAACCAATAGAAGCATTACACAGATGTTAAAAAGAACAATTATGAATTGAATATGAATGGAATGTTTGTAAAAATTTATCATGAAAAATATGAGTCTTTGAGTTTTAAATATAGAAGGAAATCAGTGGCTCAAATAAAACAAAAACAACAAATATTTTGTTACAAAATTGTTGTATGCCAAACCAACATTCTACTGCAACAGAGAATCTTCTAAAAATTTGAAGCTATAAACTTAGCTTCTTATCACCATTTTTAAGAGCAAATAATCTCTATAGAAAATAAGTTTAAATTATACTTTTAGCACTTACCACAATTTTTCAGATGAAATGATCTCCTTCTAAATTATATACTCATACACTTGAAAGTGAAAACACAGCTTGGAAAGTCAGAGTAAAGAAAGAATGACAAGGTCAGGAAATTGGGAGGTTGCTTTTGTACCTTTTTCTTTGTAAAGATAGAATATTATACCAAAGACTGAGGGAAGAGGGGGCTGTGGTCATAAAGTTTCAGTGAGACAAGAGAAATAGATTTTTGAGATATATTGCACAGCAAGGTATCCATAGTTAATAAGGATATATTGTATATTGGAAAACATATTATAGCTAAGAGTAAATTTCAAATGTCTCACTACATAAAATGATAAATGGGGTGATAAATGTTAATTTTATTTAATCACTTCATGCTGTGTATATATATATATATCTCAAAACATCACATTGTACCCCATAGATGTATACAATTGTCAATTAAAAATAACTTTTTAAAAAATATAAAAATTTATTTCTTTAAAAAAAGAATATTATCAAATGTCCATGGCATTTAATAGCTTCAAAGCATAGTAGAGAAAAGATCACTATGGAGCTGAAGATAGAGAACTGGGTAGTGCTGCCACTTGATCCAGTCAATGCTTAGCATAAAATGAATTGTCATGATCTAGAAAGCTGTTTTTGTTGTAAATCCCATGCCCCTCACTATGCTCAATATTCTCTCCTTCAAACGTTAAGTAAAACTAACCAAGGAGAATGGAAGTCTCGGCATTTTTGCTGATGAGACTTCACTAGCTGGAGTATTGTGTGGTAGAGGGAGGAGAGTGGCACCTGTGAGAACAGAATGCAGTGTCATACTGGTGGAGGGAAAGCAGTAACATGTTGCCTTCCTTTCTCATTTTAAGTAGAGTGGCCTGCTGTCAGCTACCTATCTAAGATTAAGCAAAAAGGAGGAGAGAAAAATGGAGGGGATATGTTAGACTGATAATTTGGCATACTGGCCAAATCATAAAACAATCATGGGGAACAACACAGGGTGGAAAGGTTAATTATAGACAGTGACACTGTTGAGGAAACAGCTGGCTTTAAGCTGGTTACACCCACCTTTGTCACAACCTTTGTCAAAGTTGGACTTGGGGAAGTCCTGACCCTCATCTGACTCCAATCTTGTGTGGAATCTACTGCTGAAATGCAAAAACTTCATGCAATTATTTCGGTTTTTGCAGCTGGTATGGCTGGGGTTGAACGTCTTCCTCTTTGTCTGGTATTACCGGGTTTATGCTATTCCAGAAAAGTTTTTTTACACAAGAAAACTTCTTGGGGTAAGTATAAGTTCCATCCAATGCAGTATTGGCTGGTTCACATATCTCATCAGACATTCTTGTTCATCTTCCTGTTAGCATTTTAAATAAATATTCTGACCAACCCAAACAGTACCATCAGCCTCACTCCCACCATTGCAACTTCCTGGGCAAGAGTCACTTAAAATCTTCCAGTCTGGGACCAACAAAAGTGGGGCAGAAGGGCCCAGTGTCATCCCTCCCTACACAAGGACCATGTGCCATTGTTTATCTTAAAGGAGAAATCTAATACTCACTCTGAAATGGAAAGCCAGGTTGAAGCAATCCATCCGAAAGTGACACATGTGGGACAAGTGGGACTTTCCATATTTTCTAAGTTATCTGATTCCTGCTACTGATTCCTGCTACTGTTTTGCATGGAGAGCTCTGCTCCTAATCACATGTTATGAAATGATCTTCATAAAATCAACATCTGTCTACATATGGAGACTTGAGGAACTTGCTCAAGGGCCACATCTGTTGACTAGGCTCATAGAGTGAAGGCCCTTCAGTTTCCTTAGGTCCTTTAGTATTCTGAGTTTCCTTGAACTGTCAGGCCTCTTGCCTCCAGAAAACATTTTTTACATCATGCTGAAACTATTAATTAATTGCTCAATATTAATTATTATATGTATTATAAATAATATAAATGCTATAAATAATTACAGCATGTAATTATACTATATTATTGTAATTGTTGTTAACTTATTCACATTGATGCTTTCTCCCTCCAAAATATACAACTTCTTCAGACATTACAAAGATAATAATTATAATGCCAAAGCATTACACCATGCCAATTTAAAGTTACTGTTAAGATGAAAATAAGTGCTAAGAAAATATTTAAAATCTTTAAAAGTTTTGATACTTAACTCTCATTAATGATATGCACCTTAAGTGTTTAGGGGAAAGTGAACTGATGTCTGTAACTTACACTGAAATGCATCAAAAATTAGATGAGTTGATGAATAGATACAGGAATGGATAGATAGATATGTGATAAAGCAAGCATGAAAGGTATAATCTGGAAGTTGAATAGACAGGTATTTACTGTAAATTTCTTTCAACTTCTCTTTATGTTTGAAAATTTTAATAATAAAGTGTTGGATTAGGGAAAATGGGCAATTTCAGATGAAAACGAAGGGTCCTAGCTAGCCCTAAAGGAAAACTGTTGGCTCTGAAGGACCTTCCTGTCCAGATTACTTGGTATCTCTGGTGTGTGACTGAGAACCTTGGGGAAATGAGGACAGGGCACATTCTGTGCTCAAAAGAGTCACTGTGTTCCCTCTCCTGCCTCTTCTAGTCAGCGTTGGCCCTGGCCAGGGCCCCTGCAGCCTGCCTGAATTTCAACTGCATGCTGATTCTGTTGCCAGTCTGTCGAAATCTGCTGTCCTTCCTCAGGGGTTCCAGTGCGGTAAGAGAAAATGTTTTACTAAGTTTCTCTAATTTTCAAAGGCCATCAAGCAAAATGCTCTTTTTTAGGTAAAAGCAAATGAATGATTTGTGAGGATTCCAGCTTCTGTGGAATATTCATGAGCCAAGCCATTCTCTAGCACATTTCCATACTATTTGAGGATGGAGCTTCCTAAGACAACTACTTGGAAAACAAATTTTGAAAAAACACACAAAACCACCTGTACCTCAACAGTAGCAATAAAGTAGCACACACATGCACATGCTTACAGACACACACATATATATAATAGATATGCATATATACAGAGCTTTAGGAAGTTGATGTGATATTTGGGAGTTAATCTTTCAGTGTCATTCATAAATATTTAAGTCAGAGGAAATATCTTCTGTGGATAACATCCCAAGGAGATGGAGTCAATGGACAGAGTCACACTATAATGAATATGACCAAGAAGTGTTGGCTTCATGGAACTGGGGAGCATAGAGCTTTCTAAGTGCCTAGAATTCCTTTGACTCTCACTTCAACAATTTAGTAATCTGCTAAATGTACTGTACTATAAGGGAAAAAAAAATTAAGTAGGAAGAACCCTGTAACCCATAAAATGGCATACAAATTTTTCATTAGTATTACTATACAAAGATGACAAACAAGAAACTTAAAATCTACAAATGTACTCAAATAAATATGATACAAAGCAAAATATGATGGATCCCACAAAGCTTTACAAATAAAATACTATGGGGAAGCAAGAGAGAAGTTGTGTCAGGTGGGGCAGGGAATGAAGAACGGCTTTTTAGAGGAGGTGATGTTAGAGATGAGCATATAAAAATAAGTAAGCTTCTAAGAGGTGTAAATGAGAGAGAAAGGCATCCTACATGGAGAAGATGGCACAGACAGAAGCACAGGAAGTAGTGAGGAAATCATACTCTTGAAGGCCAAGAATTGGCACAGCCTTGGCTTCTCTTTGTATTATTATTATTATAACTATTTTTTGCCACCAATTACAATAGTTATTTATTATAGTTATTATTATAGTTATTTATTTATTATAACTATTTTCAGCACACCAAAGAGGGTAGCTGGGAAAAAGTAGGGATTGATGTCCTGATGGGACCAATTCCATAGTTAATTAATGACTAGTAGCTTCTGAGGTTTTTTTTAAAAATAAAAAGTATAATAAGCTTTTTGAAAAAATTACTTATTAAATAGAGATCATTTATGGAGGAGAGCAGAAAGCAAACTACTTTTGTGGTAATGTAGGGATTGTACAGGGCAGATGCCTGACGTAAGGCTGGAGAAGAGGGATAGGATTTTGCTAGTAAACTAGGACCATATATGTATAGTTGAGGAGTTCATGCTTAATTTGGCAATTACAGAATATGTGAAGGAGGCAGTGAACTAAACTGTAATAACAAGTATAACTTGCCTTGAACTAAGCCTCATTTTTCTTAGTTATACTAAATTCATGCTGATCCAAAGAAGGATTTTTTTTTCTTTAAGAACATACAACACTCTATTTACTAATATAGGACTAGACACTCTAATTTAGCTTTTATGTCTTAACTATTTAGAAAATCATTTCATCTTAAACCAACTGCCAAAATTGGGCTCTCACAAGTCTAAAGTAAAAGTTGGCAGAAATAACTCTAACATCTCTACTTTATCAGAAAAAAAAAATGTTGATAACCTGTTTAAGATATTCCAGAAAGAGTCATAATGTTTTCCTCTGAAAAATTCTGTGATGAGGTTCCTTTCCTTAAGCCATAAATTATATGCCACACAATGTTGTCTTGTAAACTGACAGCTAATCAAAACCAAAAACTGACAACCGTACTTTGTATTAGACATTGATTCCAAGGATTTCCAAATAATCTAAATTTCAGAAATCACAGAGGTAAAATTACACTCAATTGAAAGTTTTATTAGTGAGCTACCTATTGTAAAGTATGATGTTTAATATATCATAAGTGCCCTGTGAACATTTGCTAAATGAAGCCCATGTACTATAGCTTATTTTTGAGTTGGATTCTCTATCACCCAGGCTAGAACGCAGTGGTACGATCATAGCTCACTGCAGCCTGGAACTCCTGGGCTCAAGTGATCCTCCCTCGTTGGCCTCCATACATGTGGGGATTATAGGCATGAGTAACCTGCCTGGCCAGTTCCTTATTTCTAAGGAGACAAATTTATTTTTATTCTTCCTACCCCCATTAGAATAGTTTCTATTTAGAGGAAGTAAAGGCTGAGAAACAGGCAATGTTTTCACCAAGATGGTCTGTTATGAAATCTTGGTTACTCCACAATTCCAAGTTGCACTGCCGTTGAGCACCATGTCCTATGAGCAGCACATGTTGTAATGCTAGCTTTTAGGCCCTCTGTGACCTGAGAGGGAAGATCTGCATGAGAGTGTCTAAAGACAGGGATGAAATGAGGCTGCCCTTCAAATTGCAGAGAAGCTTGGCTTTATAACTAGATAGATCTTTATATAAAATAATAATATTTTAAACTAGCAGCAAGCAATATTCTTTCATAGATCAAGCATGTACTTTCTTCTGGGATTCCTAACCTGAAATGTGAACTTTTCAAATAAAACTTCTTTTCTGATTGGGATTAAAATGAGTGAGTGTGCCATGACTAATGCTATAAATCATACAGCTGCCACTCATTGAAGGTTAATGGAATTCACCTCATGAAATCTGCACATCAAGCCAGTAAAGTGGGAACAAAATTAAATGGAAGTATTGGCATTCAAACCCAGGTCTTTGTGTCCCCAGAGCCCATTCACTTTAAATCATGCTTCCAAAACTTCTTGAACCTGTGCTGTTGCAGTATGATGATCTTAGAAAACCATTATAGATGTGAGTGTTGTTTGAGTATGCCAAGTAACCTAGACTAGAAATGACAAGGATGTTGTAAATACAAGGACTCAATAGTAGGACACTATATAAGCAAAATAGCCACAAACTTGCATTCAGTTTCTAGAGGTCTCAATCATTGAAATTTTGCTTTTTAAGCTTGCTTCTGGTTACCCAGAGAAAGAAAGCTCCAGGGTTGCCCACCCCACCATCCCAGGAAATGTAGGTGTAAAGGCTCTCAGACTGCTTTGTTGAGAAAAATGGAGAAAGGGTAAATTCAGCTCAGCATACAAAAGTCTCTGAGGAACCCTTAATAACCCCCAGCTTGCCATGCGGAAACTAATTTCTAGCTGGATAGCAGTCCTCGTCTTAAGATCAGAAAGAAACAGGAAGATGAGAGGGTGAGGTTTTTATCTGTTACCTTATATAGTTTGGGAGTCAGAGGCACTCAGTGTGCCTCTATCTCTAATCATGTGGTCTAGAACGAGTCTTTTGGGCTTTCTGTTTCATTTTTTTTTTAGTTGAAAAACAGGTCAACTAATGCAAATGTAAGAAGGCATATGTTGTTCTAAAATATATTAATTGAATAAGTCTGTCTATTAGTGAGTTGTCAGTCAATAAATATTTGTTGAGTTCCATGTACGTGCTAAGGACTGAGGACATATGGTGAGTAAAGAGTGAGGTATAGATGGGCCATGAACTTAAGGAGCTTAGAGTGTTACAGAAGACACAGAGAATAAACATGTAATTTCCAAATTATAAACAGTGCTATGCAAATAAGGTAGTGTTATTCATATTTACCACACACTCTACTGCCAGCAGGTGTGGACATTACTGTCAATTTCTTTGCCTGATTTCTGCAGATTCAAAGTTGGATTTTGCAATTTCTCCAAATTGAATATAAATATCTAGATCAGATACATTAATGGTGCATGTGGTAAGATCAAGTGTACAAAAAATAGAGGTTTTGAGTTTCTGTAACATAAGTGTTACACCCTATAAAATATGCACTGCCTTTTAGTTCCACTTCCCATTTTCTTGAAATATTTTTTCTCACTCTGTTTCAATAGAGCATAGAAATCTGCTGAAGTGACTCAATAATCTCCCTTGCATTAGAATGGTAGTTTATTGAAATTGGGCAAGGCTTTAAGTGACAGTAACAGAGAAATTTCCCTTTAGAAGTCAATGGCAGAAAGTAAAGTAAGTTGGTAAGGAAGCTATGGGGCATGATGGCAACTTGGATAATTGGGAAGTGGCTGGCAATAATTTAGAAGTAACTCAAAGCATATAAATGCAATCTGCATGGTGATGAGAAACAAAAAATTGTGGGCAGTCACAGACATTAAAGTCCTTCCTTCCTATGCCACCAACTGGTTGTCTTGCCTCATTTTAAGGAAGTGGTAGGGAGATAGTCTTCTTAGAAGCCCAGTATCAGCATGACTTGTGGCTTCTTTTTGGATTTTTTTTTTTTTTTTTTTTTTTTTTTTGCCATTCCTGACCATGCCAAAGAGAGTAGATGGGAAAAACTAGGGATTGGTGGCCTGATGGTTGGACCCACTTCACTGATCCAGTAGTAACTTGTAATCTCTCTTTTTCGTTTCAGTATAATGTTTGTGTTTTATATTAACTAGCTTTTAAAAATCACCTATTAAGATGAAACAGAGTTATCATTGAATGGACAATGTATTTCCCAATCACATCTCTCCACTGTTCTGTATTTCAGTTAATTTTTCTCTAAGGAGCTATAGTTAAAGCTATCAGAGGGCATCAACATCTATTATTTTACACTTTTTATGATCCATGGTGATGATGATGATAAGGATAGGACTATGGATGCAGTGTAGGTTCCATAACAAAACCATATTCTTTTTCTTTAAATTCGGCATGCAGGAGCCAGTGAATTTTCCCCAAAAAATTTCAAAAGGATTTGTCAACAAATAGAAAAGAACAGTGTGGCAAGTATAGATATGGGGGTAAATACATCTCTATAGATTTAGTATCATTATCTTCAGTTCCAGGGCAATGAAAATGTACTTCATTTATCCAACCAAATACTAATTAAAATATTTTTAAAGTACATGACATACTGTTCTTCACACAGGAAGCTTACCTGCTAGCTAGGGAGTGCAGCCATACTAACCATACTAACTGAAAACTTAAATAATGATACAAAATAACATCAAATATTTATAAAATACCTGTCAATGAACATATGCAATTGGGATATGAGGGACGAACTATGATAATTATACAGGTGAGGAAACTGGAGACTGAGTACGTTGTTCAATGTCACACGGCTAGGTGGAAGGACTGGGAACCAACATAGACAAAACTTGCTCTGAAATGTAATTTAGTACTGCTTTCCAACACTACTAATTCTCATTCTCTTATTCTTTGGACTCCATCCTAGTTTCACCACTCCTGTATCAGTCATCTATTATGTAACAAATTACCCCAATAACTTAAAATAACCCCCGTTTATTAGTTTACAGTTCTGTAGATCACAAGTTCAGCACCCAGTGACTGGGTTCTCTCCTCAAAGTATTACAAGACTGAAATCAAGATGTCTTCTGAGCTAAATTCTCACCTGGAAACTCCAGGTAAAAACCCTCTTCCAAGCTCATTCTTGTTGGCAGAATTCAATCCATTACAGATGTAGCACTGTTTCCTTGCTAGCATTCATCTAGGGGTCACTCAGATCCTAGAGATTCCTGCATTCCCTGCCACATGCCCTCCTCCATCTTTCAGCCAGCAACAGGGCTTCAAGTCTCTGACTTCCTCCATCTCTGACTTCTAAACCTAGATTTAAAGAGTTCATGTGATTGGGTTTGTCTGCCCAGATAATCTCCCTATTAAAGTCAACTTGGAATCTTACCTCTGCAAAATCCCTTTTGTCATATAAGGTAACAAAATCACAGAGTGATGTCTCATCATTTTCACAAGTCCCACCCAAACTCAAGGGGAGGAGATTATATAAGGTCATTGGGGGTCATTCTAGAATTCTGTCTAACACAAGGACTCTCAGAAACTATAAAGGAAATTAAGTTGGAACTTGAGGAGCCAAAAAAAAAGATGATAGAGGAACATGGCAATTGGGAAACAGGAAAAAGATATTTCCTCAAAATTTTAAAGAATACAAAATAGAAAATAACTTTCAGCACTTGAAATGAACTTGAAAAACAAGGCAGTTATACAACAAAACAAAGATAGTCAACTTTTCACCAACAGATCTGTGAAATATTCTTTATTGCAAAAACATTCAGTTTGAAAAAAATTATTCTACAAGTTTTTATTTCAAATAGGAAACCATTGTCTACAGTGTGAGTCATTGCTCAGCTCCACTGGTGAACATTTAATTGTAGCTGATGCCATTGGCATATTCCCTAAGCACTGACACTCCCGATCCGCGCGACAACTGCGCTTTATAAGCATCGTTCACTTTCTGCCTGGGGATTTTCTTTCAGCCTTCTCCTGGAGCAAGCCTGAAATCCTAGGGAGGTGATGCCATCAGAGCCGCCCTCAGCCAATCATAGGTGGCAGTTGGTGGTTGAACACCCAAGCTTCTTAACCCGTTAGGTAAAAACCAAAGAACAAAACCAAAGAACAAAATAAAAACAAAAGATAAACCTTTGGGACAAGTTCTACACAGTCCTCCAGAGTTCCCTGGTGTGATTGAGCCCAGTGATATGATATGATCATGGTAGCCGATATGATAATGCACTTTTCATTGATTTCCTCCCCAGTCTTATTTCTACCATTGTTTTCTATGATCACCTTCTGGATAGAATACTGACACTTAAATTCTTGCCTCTGGTTTATAGGCACTTAGAATAATAGTGACAGTATTCTTGCATTTGGTTTGGTAGAAAAGGTCATTAACCTTTTATAGACAAATAGACTTGGATCCCAGCCAATGTGCAATTTTAGCTTTAGTTTTTTTGCCTGTAAAATGAGGACATTAAGACTTACCTTGTTACATTAAATGAGGTAATGATTATGGGTAAACTACCTGGTTCACAGAAGGAATTCAGTAAAGCCTAATTCTATGTTTTCTTTTTCTGGAATCTCCAGTGTCTTCCTCACTACTATTTCTATAATTCCAAGAATCTGCCCTCAAAGTTTAAGCTTCCTGCCCTTCCTAGTAATGGCTAACTGAGAGAGAGAAGGTGGATTAAGCACAATTTTCTATGCAATTATATTTTCTATAAAATTGGAGTTTTTTTATTAAAAATAAGTAAGCCAAATATTAAACACCTCTATTTAAATTGAAGACTACTTTTAGAACCAGATATTTTAAATACATACATTTTCTTTGGTATTTCACTCTCTTGTTCTTAAAGTTCCCTGAATCTCTGTGACAGTGCATTCAGACTATGGAACAAAGCAACCAGAGCAAGACATTGGCCAGTTTTCAGGAGAGCAAAGCTCTAATTCAACCATAAACTAGTTTTTCTTTTCTTGCTTTAAGCATTGGTATGAATTGAGTTTCAAACTCACATTTTCTAACATATGCAGGCTGATCAAATACACTAAAATACTGAGTATAATAGTATTTTTAATGCCAAAGTAAATCATGCACAGTATGAAATATCAGAATGTTGATATAAAATCTAGTATCAGATGGCCTGAATTTAAATCCCAGCTCTGCAACTTATCAGCTGTGTGACCTAACACCAGGTAAAAGCTCTATCCCTTTGTTTTCTCATCTGCTATGTACTGGTAATAAAGGTACCTTCCTTAAACTGTTATTGTAATGTAAGAATTAAAGAGTTAATTTGATTCTGACATTAAAGGTTAATTACGTTAAATATTACATTAATTACATTACAGATTAATGTAAGAATTAAATGAGTCAATGCATATAAAACGGTTGCAGAAGCTATTGGTAAATGTTAGCTATTGTTATTTTGCCTATTCGTTTTTGCTCAATGATCTCCCTTGTAATGTTGTTCACCTACATGGGCAGGTGTACCCTTCTTTCTCCTTTCATACTGTGTATGTCCTAGAACAGTGTTGTTTGAAAACTATTCTTCTAGAACTGTTCACTTGTCTGTGTCCCTACTTGACTATCAGGTATGTGAAGACAGTCTTGTCCTTTATTAATTTCTACATCCTTTTTTAATGAGTAAATTAATCAGAACTAGAAACTGTGTAGCTAGATATGTTTTCTGTCCAAGTTTATATTTTTATACAGTTAAGCAATGGATTCCAGGGGAGACTTTATGTCACCAGTATGAGAACAGAAAACATACCAGTTAAGCCAGCCATGTCACTTACTGGCTGTTTGACCTGAGAAAGATGACTGCATCTCTCTGAACCTCAGTTTCCTCATTTATAAAATAGATATAATGATATAGTTTGTAGGGAGATCATGAAAATTAAATGATATAATATGTATCAAATGTCTGCCACATAGCAAGCTTTCTTGTGAACAATTACTATTCCATTTTTTCCCTCTTAATCCAAAGTGCTGCTCAACAAGAGTTCGAAGACAACTGGACAGAAATCTCACCTTTCATAAAATGGTGGCATGGATGATTGCACTTCACACTGGTAAGTTTATTAAAGAAAACTTAGAACCAGCGAGTTCCCTCTATTCATAGATACCTTTGATATAAGAGATCAATCAGTCTTTACAGTTAGATTAAGTGGTGGCTGGATATGTTGTATTGAGTTCTGCTCAAAAGTATTTACCACACTTTCTGCCACTTCAATATTAGGATTTATTTCCTTAGGTTTTAAAGCATTTTTATTTCAGGATTTTCCTATAAAAATGAAAATATGTCATCAGAAAAGTCAATCCTAGTGTCTTCATCTTTTCCTATTCTTTCTACTGTCAAAAATACGCACGAAAGCTTATTTATTCTAAAAAAAATGTTCTTGGCTGCCCAAGTGAATTTGTGGACTTTTTGCAGTAAATCTATAGTAGTTATAAATTGAGAATCCCTCAACACAGTCTTTATCAGCTAAATACATTTGTTATTATTATTATTATTACTATTGTTATTACATGTATCCATGCAATACATATATATGTGTATAAATAGATATTATATATTATTATTAAATTTATTAAATTATTAGGTTGGTAGTGTCAGTGCAAGAAGGGATGTATCTGGGGCCCTTATCTAATTCCATTAATTCACTCAACAAATAATTCATGTGCCAGAGAATAGATAAGCACAAAGATAAAGCAGACTTGTACTCTCCCCTTAAAGAGTCTGTTCCTAGCCTGAGTAAAATAGGCTTAGATTACAGGCATTTAACTGAATTTCTCTTCTGCTAGTAGATCTGGCAGGCTTTTTGAGCAGTGGCAAATAAATAGTTCAAAAGAAATGTATGATAAAATCTTGTTAGAAACTGGCATGGTATACAGATTAAGAGCACAGATTTGTGTGCCAAATGTACTGGATTTGATTCATAATTCTGCTGCTTCCTAGCTTGATGACCTTGAACAAGGTTTTAAAGCAGTCTATGTCCCAGTTTCCTCATCTGTAAGATGAGCTTATGTTAATAGTACCTACATCACTGGGTCAAATGTAAGGACTAAGTCATTGTGAAGCACTTATAACAGTACTTGGCATCTAGTAAGCCCTATGTAAGTGTTTATTAATAAATGATGCAATTTTTAAAAGAGAGAGATTCATACCTTATGGCCATATAGATTTGTATTAATTCAGTCAAATTTGTCATCTCTCTCTGGAGGTAATTTCAGAGCCAGGTTAATGGGCCAGCAATTACGCATTCATTCCATGACAGTTTTCTTGATTGAGCCCAAATATATTATGAAGAGAGATAATGAAAGCATATCTAAACACCTCCAGAAACTAAGACTATTGTGTAGCATCTTATAACTTGGTTGGGCCTTTAGGAGCATATAGCTCAACATCTTCATCTTACAAATTGGTAAAGCAAGACCAGAGAGTTAAGTCATTTTCCCGCAATTACACAATTAGAGAGGAGCTTACCCACTAGAATTGTCTTGTCTCCCTGGTTCTGGAGACGCAGTTCTTGTTTATAAGTTTCCCGGGCCTCCCTTTGTCTGCCTGTGGCTTATCATAGAGTCAGAGGCTGTCCCAGAAACCCCGCTTACAATAAATTTGTGCATACCCTTCACTCTCTTTGTTTCTCTTCTCTGCCCTTTTCAGCGATTCACACCATTGCACATCTATTTAATGTGGAATGGTGTGTGAATGCCCGAGTCAACAATTCTGATCCTTATTCAGTAGCACTCTCTGAACTTGGAGACAGGCCAAATGAAAGTTATCTCAACTTCGCTCGAAAGAGAATCAAGGTAAGCCTCTCATTATCTGATTCAGATATTCTCTAGGCCATTACTATTGAGGATTAGATTTCAGTGAGTGAAGATCCCTACTTTGCCAGAAAAAAAGTTGGCTAACCATCAAAGGGACAAGTCTGTAGGTTACAAGAATGCGAGTATAGAAAAAAAATGTCTCTCACACTCCTCATCCCATGTGTGGAGGTCTCTAGATGTTTTCCAGGTCTTTAAGCTCACCCATGAGAATGTGTGCATGTGAGGCCTGGAGTAACTCAGGCTTACCTGTGACTATGCCCACCAGTCAAAGAAAGCTGGGAACACATGTCTAGTCGAACAAGGTTTGGTTTATTACTTGCTACAGCAAAAGAAATCTAACACCTTGAGGAACTCTGGGCATCTCAAGGGAATGTAAAGTAGAACATGTTATAGGATTTAGAATTCTGTTAGATGGTTTAGGGGAGAATGTAAGAATGCAAGAATTTTCTCTGGATCAGTTATGGTCAGGAATTGGGGGTAGTTCTCAGATTAGGTATCTTAATTATTTTTCTTAGGAGGCAGCGGGGAAAGAGTAGGACTAAATCTACAATAGGAAAAGAAGCAGTAGTCATTGTCTAGGATCAGACATGATTTTGTAGTAATTTTGTTTTTATCTCACTCTATCACAGTCACAGAGTGACCTCGTCTGATGTTGGTGTTTTATGAAATTATTTATGTGAAGTAGCGAACATCCTGGCCTAAGTATTAGTGTAAGGCCAGCCACCAGCTGACAGTTTTCAGTGATGCCTTTGTCTTTTCTTATAAACAATATCTGAGGGATGGCCTATGTCTGCTAATTGTCATTCCTTGAGAAGCATAGGTACACTGGGAGTAACTCAGCAGTTCTCTAGAAGCAGCCAAGAGGGTATCTAGAAGAATTTCTTCCATCCCAGCAGTTGTTGAAGCTTCCTACACTCAGAGACAGAAGCTCCAAGTCTTCATGCACCCAGTGACTTGGGAAGATGACTAAATCACATTAATATGCACTGAATTCCAAAAATATTTTCTTGTGTTTAGAAAACATCCTTAGTTTTGAAAAAAATATGTCCTCAGACTGACATGAGAAAAACTTGCCTGATATACTTAGGCACAGAATTAAACAGCATCATAAAAAACAGATTTTTTTCTACAATATATTGGGTAATATTTCCTTTAAATTGTTTATTGTTTGCCAATGATACATGAGGGTGGCAACGTGAACATAACTGGGTGAGCCTACACTATCATGCTCTAGATCACTTTTACTGTATCTATGTTCTCCCACTCTTCTAAATGTTCTCATTTTCAATAACCTGTAACTGTGTTTCTTCCTCAGAGGGCTGCACAGGGGCTACTAGAGTCCCCTTGCTCACAGGCTCAGAGATCTTGGAAGGTAGGGGGTGGGGGGACTGAATAGTTACCTGTTCCTGTGCAATCCTTAGCCAATAACTGGTGGATGCAGACTCTGAAAGACTGGCTTCCCTGCCTTGAGTCAGGATAAACTCTGAGTTGTAACTTACCCTCCAGAGTTCCCTTGCAGGGTCAGGTTGAAGCTATTCCCTTTGAGACTGCCTGATTTCACCTCCTTGCTTGACTTGCTCCTCTTTTCTACCCTATTCCCCACTCTCTTACCAGTTTCTCTTGGAGCACATCTTTTCTGAGTCACTTGCCCATGAAGTCTCATCTTAAGATCTGCTTCTGGGGAACACAGCTAATGATATTTGGCATTCCCAGAATATATTTGCAAACTAAGCAGTATCACCCTTTCAAAATCAAAGGCAGAAAGAGCCTTCAGACACTTTTAGGACATCCTATAGTTGATTGAGTTCCTTTATTTGATACCCCCTTAGAAATAACTATTTAAATATATCGATTCACATTTCCTATGACACCTTAAACATGTAAGACATTTTAAAATTTAGAAACATCTATTTCAAGTCTATGTCTCTCTGTGAGGGATGATGAGGATTATTCAAAGAGGGAGTGGAAACACTTATTGTTCTATACATTGGACACTATATAATAGTCCAGCATTTGAGATTTGAGAACCTATAATAATGTGTGTCTGTGTGTGTGTGTGTGTGTTTATATTTTACAGAACCCTGAAGGAGGCCTGTACCTGGCTGTGACCCTCTTGGCGGGCATCACTGGAGTCGTCATCACACTGTGCCTCATATTAATTATCACCTCCTCCACCAAAACCATCCGGAGATCTTACTTTGAAGTCTTTTGGTACACACATCATCTCTTTGTGATCTTCTTCATTGGCCTTGCCATCCATGGAGCTGAGTGAGTGTTTAAACTCTGTAGTCAAAGATTTCATGTCCCTCAATGTCTAGGCATGATGCTCTATTAGAGGCACAGTGACCTCCTTGCCTGTGTGTGGTTAGCCTGTCTGCTAAGGGAATGTGAGGGGACAGCAGAGGTCAGTTTGGTAGAAACCACTCAACATTGGCATTTTTGTTTCATGCACACATGTAATTGCTATTCATAGTGCAGTTATTTATAGCAAGCTTGAAAAATACACCAAAGTCTGAGTATCTTTGCAAGTGTATAAAACATGTTGAGAGCACTGGTAGGATCCAGAATATCTGCAACGATAATCCTTATGGTTTCATCACTAGTCAATTAGACAAACCTCCAAACAAGACAAGTTAATGATTAATCGGTTGAAGAGGTTTGTTACAGTATAATAAGTTTTTATTTAAGCCCACAATCATTTATTTGTTGCCTACTACATATAAGGACCTATCTCAGGCACTGAGGGAAATACAAGCAGGAAAGATACATGGGTATTGCCTTCAAACATTCTAATATAATGAAAGTAACAGATAACTTCTATTAAGGGTGCTAAGGGTTTGACATGAGATACTTCTTTTAACTCCCAAAATGTATAGATCTCTCACTATCACCGTTTCTTGGGGATAGAAATTGTAGACAAGAAATTTAGAGCTAAAATGTTAAAATATGTAGCCTAAGCCACCCAGCTGGTAAGTGGCCCCGCTGAGATTGGAGCCCAGGTAGTCTAAAGCAGGCTGTGATAAATATTCTCTTAGAGACACACAGTGCCTGGCTGTGTGGTTAGGAGAGTTTGCCTGATTGAATATCCTCTTTCATACCAAGTTTCCTTTTTTCTACTGTTTCATACCACCTGCACATAAAGGCAGGCCTGGGGACGTTCTCTGGTGGGTATAGGCTCCAGGAAATTAGCAGTGAAGGAAGTAGAAGCTCAAGACTCCGTCTGTCCAGAGCCCAGTTGGTGGCCAAGACATGAGTGTGAAAAAGGGGAAGGGTGGGGAAAGCTGCATTGAGCATTCTTAATCTACTTGCTGATTGTGACCCCTGATAAATTATTTCTAAGCATGGAGAAATCAGTGTAGACCAAGAATCTCTTGATTCCTAAATCACTCAAGTATCTTTAAATGGGACTTACTCATAATCCAGTGTTTCAGGTAATCCTAGAGAAAAGAAAGAATTTCTTCCCCTCTCTAATTTAGTAATTCCACCACTTTCTGTTTGTATAGTTTCACAGATACTCATCTTCCTTTGAAGCAGACAGAGGAGACATGTTTATCTCCTCCATGAAGAGAATCTGCTACTTACACTGGTTACGTGATTGCTTACAGTCTCATGACTCTGTAGCAGCTGAATTGGGTTTAAAATGCAGGTTTCTGGATTCCTGGTCCTACCATTGAGAAGAGAAGGAGAAAATCAGATTATTTATCTATCATTTACTTCCCATGGGAACTTAGGCATTTTGAACTTCAGTGGTTATTTTCTGGACACTTGGCTTGTGTCTGACATTTTTTTATACATCATGCAAATTGCTTATTATGATGAACCTTTAATGAGTTCCTATTATGCCTGTTTTACAGCTGAAGGAACTGAGGCTGAAAAGAAGTTAAATAATTTACCTGAGTCCACCAAACTAGTAAGGAGTAGAACTGAGATTTGAACCCAAATCTGTCTGACACAAAACAGAATTGTTTTCACCAAAACATTTTTCTTTGATTTACTAAATCATTCTGATTTACATTCTCATGTTAAATGGGCATAATAACACTTGCCTCTCAGGCTTGTTATGAGGATTAACTGATATGATTTGTGTAAAATGTCTTTCCCCAAGCCTGGCACATGATAGGTACTCAATACATGATCATTCTTTTCCCCAAGACCTAAGGATAGAAAGGAGTGGTTAATAAACTTGAATTAAAACATTCTCAGAATACACCAAATGACACAATAAATTTTAGGTCTCCAAAACAAACTTTTACAATGGGTTTTCTGTGTCTTTTCTTCTTATGTATTCTGAAGACACTGTCATTTATGTTCCTTGAAGTCTACTCAGCATTGTGCCTTCCTCTCTCTATCACCAATAATTGTCATATGTTTTGGTAGTTGCTCATCTAACATTTATTGAATTGAAATAGATGGGCTCTGAGCACTTCAAGGTACACACTATTATTGTTGATGTCTGTGAGAATGGCATAATCCCTATAATGTTAAATATTTCAAACTGGTCTCAAAATTTTGGTTTAATTTAGATAATTTCTGAACCCACAAATAAGGCACTTCTGGTAAGCTTCAGGGCTACAGTGTATGACTGTCTGGGTTGTCCACTATAGTGAATGCCTGGCCAAAGACGATAAAGTTAGCCCACACTTTGATGATTGAGCCCTTCCTTTGCTTGTAGGACTATCCTCATAGAAAGTGTACCTTTTTCTAATTTGCATAAAGGTACTGTGTGGACCAGCAGTCACTCTGTTAGATTTGCAATTTTTCTGCTTTTGTTTGTTTGTAAATGCAAATGATACTTGAGACAGAAGTATAAATTCTCCCTTTAAGAGAACATATATTGATGATCCAAGACTTACCCTCTGTAATGTTACATGTAAATATCCCTTTGGTAATTGAACATATGTTTTTTTCTATTGCTGAGTATTATACATCTTCTTTCCTTTAATCTATTCAGGGGGAGCAATAAGCTATCACTTTTAAGTGAATAGTACAGGACCTACATCAGAGCACTTAAAATATTTCTAGAATCTTTTAATAAAACAGTTTAATTTCCTATTACTAAATGGTCGGGACTTACATCTTTCTCCCAGACGAATTGTACGTGGGCAGACAGCAAAGAGTTTGAAAGAGCACGATCCAATAGAGTGTGAAAAAAATATCTCAGAATGGGGAAAAATACAGAAATGCCCAATCCCTCAGTTTGCTGGGAACCCTCCTATGGTATGTACAATTCATTGTTGTTATCACAGTTCATTACTGACAATCCTTTACCTGTGTCTAAGAAACATGTACAGATGTTATACATCTACATAGATGTCCATTATAAATGTCACGGAACAGCTAAAACATGTGTCTACTTTTCTCTGCTATACTTATTGGACACAATTGTTTCTTGAAAAATAAGTTTTGCATTGTTTTGTTATCAACATCCTGATATAAAACTTGGAAAAATCGTGTTTTTAAAAGTGATATTTCGGTTCAAGAGGTTCTATCTCTTTTCTTCACGACAACACCAGCTAATGATTTTTAGGGGTACACTAGGGATTCCATCTTGAGCTGAGTTAAATAGCTCAAATAAATCATTTATATGGAGTGAGGGGCCTCTTTAGATACCAGCACATAACACTTTCTGTACAGCTTTCAGATTTGAAAAGGAAATTGATGAGGTGGCACGTAAGGCTACCTTTAGGCATTAGGAGTTTTCTGTTTATGAGGCATAAAGGAGGCTAAACAGCCAGGTTCATATCAACACTTAATAGCATCATGTGGTAGGCAGAAATGTGGCAAATGACCAAGGAAATACATGATGAAATACTTTCTTTCTTCTATTGGGAGCTCTGAAGGGCTCCATTTTGTCTATTCTCATATCGCTGTTCCATGGAGTAAGATGTGGGCCTTGTAATCATCATATCATTCCGCCCATTGGCAGACAGTATACTTTGTTGGTTACTATGCTAGCCATTGGTATAAAACTAGGCAAAAATCAACATTTGTGCAGAGCTTCTGAAGAGGATTATTTTTTTCCCTTAAGCACAGTATAACATGAAGGAAAATTTCCCATTCCATTTTCTCTTTTCTTTTTTCCTACTCTCTTAGCATAGGATTACTCTTTCTCTAGACACAGCATACTATCTGAGGACTTAATATCTTTAAGCATCCTATCCCATTAATGAAAGCAACCAGACAAATCAGTGAATTGGCTCCGCTACATGCAGACATCAATAGAAAGGATAAAAAGGGAACTGTATTGCCAGTCCTCTTGTGGGCAGGGGAAGGCACATTTCCTTGATGACAGCTAGAGTCAGAGTACTATAACAGAAACCTACCTCAAAGAGTTTCTAGAGATACTAGCAGCAATATCCAAATCTGGCTCCATTCAGTGGGGCTCCATAGTAGCACCCAGGAAACAAATGGATGATTTGAGACTGTTTTAAATATCTATCCCATCAAAACAAAGGCCAACAGCAGAACACTGTTTATATTATTCTTCAACTTTGGCTGAAGATGGGGAGGTTCAGGTGCTCTCAATTTCCTAGAATAAGTTTCCTGTAAAAGTAATTTCATAGAAAGATTATATGTGAGATGATGGGAAGCACTCTCTTTTTTCCGTTAGAATACATCCCAGAAAGTCATCTTTTAGATAATATTGCCTTCTAAAATTCTTTGCTACTTTAGGTATTAAACCAGATATCCAGCTGGCTGCGTCTCAGGATGGATCTGTTTGGCCTCAATGTTTTCGTACCGCCAACAATGCTACAGAGTAATTCCAGTGTTCTGAAACACTGCATGTTCTAACCCAAGAGATACCTAAAGTCTGAAAACTCTGGGTTTGTCTCCATTCAGCAAGTGCATTGCATACTCCCAGAATTTATCAGAATATTAGAGAAACAGCCAAACTCTTGCATAAAATCTGTCATCTTGCAAATTTGTGACTGTGACTACATAGCTAAGAGAAAGCAATCACAATGTTGCATTAAAAATATTGTGTTGCTGAGTTATCCTTTAGAGAAATGTGAATTCTGAAACCAACCTTGCTTTGTTATAGGGTTATTGCAACTGTAGTTGCAACACTGAGGGGAAAGCCCACTCTTGTGAGCAGTTCCTCTTGGGAAAGTTTTATATTGTCAGTACAGTTCCCCAATGTGACTAAGGAGAATGTTTACTTTTACTGGCTCAAAATTATCTTAGTTTCAGATATTTTCATATATTCCATTGTAGAAAAAATTTATTTATCTAATGTCAAATATTTAAGCAAACCTACGAAGATTAACTTGGCTTCTGAAATTTTTCCCTCTCTGAATATTTTGTTATCTATTACCACTTTATGCATCTCATTTTCATTTTTGCTCTGATTACAGACTTGGAAATGGATAGTAGGTCCCATGTTTCTGTATCTCTGTGAGAGGTTGGTGCGGTTTTGGCGATCTCAACAGAAGGTGGTCATCACCAAGGTATTGATTGGTTTAGTAATTACTAGTGGTCAGTGTGTAACTATATCATGGACAAGTCTATCCAACTTTTCTATAGCATTGGTCAGAGTGGTCTTTTGCTCAGTTTATTTTAATTAAAGTTACTGCAGAGAGAAGACCTACAATTTATTTCAGTTTGCTTAGCTCAATAGTCAAATGTTTGGGCCTTTAACTGGGGAAACTACAAGTTACGATTTTCGATGTTAAAATGAAGCCAAGTTGTTTGTGTGCATGAATCTCCTCCACTCACCGTATATGTGTGTGTGTGTGTGTGTGTGTGTGTGTGTGTGTGTGTAGGGGAAGGGCACAGAGGCATTATTTGGCTAGTTAAGAGCAGAAAAGAAAAAGAAGTGAGTTTAAAGGGGCATAAATTGAGTCTTAAAATTTGCCGATGCCAAAAGGCTAAGATGGTTTTCTAGATTATCTACTACCTTTTCTGTGCTGTATATGTAATAATCTATATGAAAGTCGAAGTGCCCCAAATTTCAGACAAGTTAGTAACTAAGCTGCCTCTCAAATTTGATCTCCTGTTTCCAAGTCGAGTGGCTTTTCCTGAATGCTAATCTGTTTCTCATCATAAAATAAATAAATATCCAACTAAATAAATGTAAATGGAACTCTTTGTTATAATTTCAGGAAACACCAAGAAAGTATATCTTTAGCAAATAAAATTTAATTCAATTCAACTCAGTTCAAAAGGTATTTGCCAAAACCCTACTATGGGTTATTTTTGCAAAACACACAAATTCTTCCTGTCCTCCACCCTGTCTTTCCTCATTTGCTGTCTATGGTGGATCATAGTAAAGTTAGTTCAGCTGGATTTGGAAGTCTTGAAATATAGGAAACCACAACAGTTCTCCTTTTCTGACATTTATATTGTATTATAAGAATAATCCCACAAATCAGCAAAAAAAAGTTGCTGCAAAATTTCCCTTACTAGACTAGAGATGACTGAACCAGACAAGTATTTTTCTTAAACAAACTTTTAAGGAAAACTTGTTTTCCTGTGAAGAAAATAGTTATTTGTTTTCTTCTCATATAAATAAGTGTGATAAACAAGATGTTATCCAAAAGTATTCCAATGAGAATGCTGTCCCCTTATTTACTCACATCTCATTTGTGTCTATGATAGCAAAATTGCAATTTGGTAAAAATTGTTTCCACCACACAAAATTACAACATGGTAAACAATTTTCAACATAATTTTAATTTTCTGTTTTCAAAATGAAGCTTTACAAATCCTTATTCCAGAGCAGAAGGGAAGTTGGTTATAGCTTTATCATGTAAGATGCATTTAAATAACAAGTTCTGGAAACATTTGACACCTTTTTTCACTTCTGAGAGGAAAGAAATCATAATAGGCTGATTTCTTACATTGGATTCCCTGGTAAAGACTGAGAAATTACTGCATGCAGAAGGTTTCTAAGGCAATCTGTAGGAGATAAACCTGGAAAGGAAGTAAGAAAGGCAGGAATGGGGATAGAGAAAAGCTGACCCTCTTTCTAGTTGCAACTGTGGTCTCAGCTGATTATACAAGGAATGCTGGAACTGAGATGGCCCCTTGGAAAAGGAACTGGGCCTGAGTATTCCTTTGTCAGCCCATCATTGGTAATGGGCTACAACCGAGGGCAATTCCCTGTGACAGACACATCTGCTGGAGGAACTGCTTTGTTGGCCCTAAAGCAGAGATCTAGATGGGCCAATTTAGCTCAGTTTTTTTTTTTAATCCATATGGACACTAAAAAGGCAAGTATTTAGGAAAAATGTCATTTTCAGACATATGTTTTATTCTTCAGGTGGTCACTCATCCTTTCAAAACCATCGAGCTACAGATGAAGAAGAAGGGGTTCAAGATGGAAGTGGGACAATACATTTTTGTCAAGTGCCCCAAGGTGTCCAAGCTGGAGTGGCACCCTTTCACACTGACCTCTGCCCCTGAAGAAGACTTCTTTAGTATCCATATCCGCATTGTTGGGGACTGGACAGAAGGGCTGTTCAAAGCTTGTGGCTGTGATAAGCAGGAGTTTCAAGATGCTTGGAAACTACCTAAGTGAGTAAAAAGTACATACTACCAATGTGTATGAGTTCAGGAAATATGGCACTGAATAGCTCCTTTTCCTCCATGTTTTATTAAGTCTCCAACAAAACACACAGGTTCTAAGAATATAGGCAACTATTTCTGTGGTCGCTATTTCATATGTATTTGTGCATATCTTTATAAATCTTACATGAACTGTGAAACCTTTGAATCAAATATTAAAATAAATGCCCCCAAACTCCTTTAAATATGTAAGGGTCAAAGCCAAGTTATATTAACTTTCCTAACAAATAAAATTGTAGTATATCAAAAATATTCTTAAATTCTAATTGGCATAATTTATTTGAGGTTAAATGCCATATATTAGCCCCCTTGCCTCCTTTTCCCTGCATGCCTAACATGGTATCAGGCACTTAGTAGATGCTAAAGAAAGGTTTGAGAGTTTGTTGAATAACTCAATGAATAGACAAATGAAAAGTGGAGACATTAAATGTACAAAATGTTATGATATGGCAAATTCTCACTTCAATGTGCAGCATGTGCAAAAATTTTGAGTGGGATGTCCTGGCAAGAGATAGGGTGTGTGTGGAGGGGGGTTTGTTGTGTGTGAAGTGGGGTGGAGAGATAAAAAAAAATACTTGTGCTGAGTTACCAAATATTTTTGTTTAGCCAAATATTTCTCTTCTTACTCCCAAACCCAACATTGGCACTAAGTTTTGTTACTTGAAAGCTACTTCATAGAAAGAAGCACCTAATAGATACATTGTTCCAATTTGAATTAACGTATTTCACATCCCCAATAATCATAGATGTCACAGCTCACTCTGAAGAACAAGACATCTCTGTAACTATCTCCTCCCCGTTTCCCTTCAGGATAGCTGTTGATGGGCCCTTTGGCACTGCCAGTGAAGATGTGTTCAGCTATGAGGTGGTGATGTTAGTGGGAGCAGGGATTGGGGTCACACCCTTTGCATCCATTCTCAAGTCAGTCTGGTATAAATATTGCAATAATGCCACCAATCTGAAGCTCAAAAAGGTAAGTCCTTTCATTTATTGGAAGGCCTAAAGCAGTCACCATACTCTGCCATGTGAGGCCTGAAAGTGCTTTTAGGGCTGAGGTTGACAGAGACCATGGGAAGTGAAGAAAAGCTTCCAGTGGTTCCAGAGAGACAGACCTTTCTTCAAAAGACTATTCAAGTCTAATGTGCTTCTAGAAAAGTAGGTCTATTAGTGAAGGGAAAATACTGTATTTGTATACTGCTGCTGGAAATTCAAAAGAAAGAAAGTTGGGACAGTGTTCACAGCCCCAATTTAATAGCTATCATTTTTGTATATTCTCTTCTAGTATTTTCCACGTTTACATATTTTTAGAAAGTTTTATATATTGAGCGTGTATAATTTCATGTCCTGCTTTTAAAAAACGCATTATAGGAAGTGTTTTTCAATGTCTTCACAGGCTTTATAATGATGATTTTAAATGATCCCTTCATGTTCCGCTGAGAGGATATTGAATAATTTTCCTTTCATCTTGTGTTAGATATTGAGATTGATTCCATTTCCAGCCCCCTCCCCCCGCCACCAATACTTTTTATGCAAAGGGAGGAGAGGAGACCTGAAATTTCTACTTATGAATATCTTCTCAAGATCAATTCACAGAGGATTTTTTGGTTACCTATAAATTTGGTTTTATTTTGGAATAAAGGGCATCCTAAATAAACCTCAGGCCATTCTAATAACTGAAAAGATAAACTCTAATAGGGACATTAAGCCTAGTTTGACTTTCCATTCTCCTTATACCTCTTTTCCATGTGGGAGGGGATGTGTGTACAACCTTATTTTTCACCTAGAAACTCATGAATGTCTGGCAGTAGCAGGCAGGGAAGAATTTCTGTGGCAGTCCCTGCTAGTCTAAATCCCATCAGACTTTCTGAGAAGAGGTTCAAAGGAAACCAGAGATTCTGGGAGAGTAAGAGCAGACCCAGAGGGAAACTTGGTGGGCTAATAGTTTTTTCTTAAGCTATGTATTTCTGAGGTCAAGTTACTTATTTATTGCCCTGCTAGTGTGAAGACCAGAGCAGGTTCATGTAAACTAGCCTGTGAAATGTTCAGAATCTCCTGAAAATCTATGTTTCTAGGCATTCTGAGCATCAGGAAAAAGTTTAAGGGACAGAAAGTAGAAATCACATTTTAATGCTGATAGGGCCTACCAAATATAATCTGCTTCATGATCCACTGCATTTTCAGATCTACTTCTACTGGCTGTGCCGGGACACACATGCCTTTGAGTGGTTTGCAGACCTGCTGCAGCTGCTGGAGAGCCAGATGCAGGAAAGGAACAATGCTGGCTTCCTCAGCTACAACATCTACCTCACTGGCTGGGATGAGTCTCAGGTAAGGACAAGACTCCAAGGCTCAGGTCCTTCTCATAGTGTACAGGACTTATGGACTTCCCCTTGGTTATTGGTGTGTCTTGTGTACATTTTTTTTTCTAAGTACACTTAGTGGATTTAGTGATCAAGTCCATTCACTCTCATTTGGTATCCCCACATTATATTTAGACTGTTCAGACTAGATTCAAAGCCAAGGAGCCTGTAAGGGAATTAAAGCCATCGCTTTGACATTATTAGGGCAATTCTCCCACCAGGCATTCTGAAACCAGGTGGATGAGATGATGCACAGGGTTATTGGGGGGGGGGGGAATTTAACTTTCCCTCTCTCTGTGTGTGTGTGTGTGTGTGTGTGTGTGTGTAAAACAGACACTCCCCAACTTACAGTGGTTCAACTTATGATTTTTCAAGTTTACAACGAACTGAAAGCAATATGCATTCAGTAGAAGCCATACTTCAGTATCGTATTCAATAAATTACATGAGGTATTAAACCTTTTATTATAAATAGGCTTTGTGTTAGATGATTCTGTGCAATTGTAGGCTAGTATAAGTGTTCTGAGCACATTTAAGGTAGTCTAGGCTAAACTATGATGTTGATTAAGTTAGGTGTATTAAATCCATTTTAAACTTATGGTATTTTCAATTTAATGATGGTTTTATTAGGATATAACCCCTTTGTAAGCTGAGGAGCATCTGTATATATAACATACATGAGTATATAAAGGATTCTGTATAGACATATATATTTTATTATGTATTTATATATGTATCACATATACTTATATGTATATATGTATTTATAAAATCATTTAATTTACATGTTTTTGCATATTTTACAATATACTTACTACATTTATAATTATTATGCATGTATATTGCCAGGTATATATATCTATTTACATAGATTGTATAATTTTATCCTGTCACCAACACTATGAGGTAGCTCCTATTATTATCCACATTTTACAGATGAAGAAACTCAGACCAGGTAAGGTTATTTTCCTAAGAACACCCAACAAATAAGTGACAGAGACAGAATGTGCCAGAGCCTGCACTCTCAGCATCTCCCAGTAGTTCATGATTATCATTTGTAAATAAATTAATATATATCTAATAAAGGTGATATATATGCATGTATATGTGTGTATGTGTATGTGTATGTACAATGAGAGTGCTCTTTCAAAAATGTTTGGAGACCACTATAATAAAGTAAGCCAGTAGTTCTTAACTGGGACAATTTTGCTCTGTTCCCCCAGCCCAGACATATACCAGAGACAGTTGGCAATGTAAATATCCCACAATTAACAAGACAGCCCCCACAACAAAGAATTATACAGTTCCAAATATCAAAAATGCTGAGATTGACAAACCCTGAAACAAGTCAGTGATTCCTGGAGGGGTAACATCTTTGTAAATAAGCAAACATTAATGACTTGGCCTGGAAACAGCATAAGCTGTCACCATGAATGAGAAGCTAAGGCAAGAGTCTCTGCATGTTTCTCTCCAGTGTCTTAGCTGGTGTCTTAGTCCATTTGTGCTGCTATGACAAAACACCCGAGACTGGATAATTTATAAAGAAAAGAAATTTATTTTCTCAAAGTTCTGGAGGCTGTCAAGTCCAAGATCAAGACACCAACAGGTTTGGTTGTCTAGTAAAGGCTGCATCTTCTGGGTGGGAGAAATACAGTGTTTTTACAAGGTGGCAAGAAAAAAGGCAGGCTCGTCAAATACTGTGTGACGACTATATTCCAAAGCCCTTACACTCATTCATAAAGGATGATCCTTCATGTCTTAATCACCTTTTTAAGGCTCCACTTCTTAATGTTATCACATTAGCAACATCTGAATTTTGGAGAGGACACATTCAGACTATAGCAGCTGGGTATTCACAGACATTGGCTCCGCAACCCTGGACGTTTTCCATGTGGACCCTGTCACTGTGAAGACTGAATTCCCATTTGGGTTTCGACATATTATTTATCACAGATTCTCCAAGTCTTAAAGGAATCTTGTAGCAAATATGGATTAGGGAAACATAACCATAAAAATTGTTGCTCCAGAAAAAAAGTGGTTTCAAAATGTCACTTCTGCAATTTAGAAACACAACAAAACATTTTGATAAAAATAAAACTCAGGAAAAAAATCTAAAGTATATAAGTTACTTTACTGTTTTGTTATTTAAAAAGCCAGGCACAGGTGTTTTTTTTTTTTAATCAGTCATTTATTTGTATTGAAAAAGTAATTATTTAGCTTTGCAAAACTGATCTCTATAGAATTATTAAATCAGAGTGCCCACCTTTCTTAACTTCCTCTATGCCCATTATCCATCTAGTGAATTTAAAATTTGATTTACTTTTTAAAAATAAATTTAATTAACCACTTTTATGAAAAATACTTGTTGTTCAAACTGAAGCCTCCTAGACTGTAGCAGAAAAACAGCATGTGACCACACACACACACACTAGCTTTAGGCTTGATTTGATGTCTCATTATGCAACCAAAGTATTGCTGCATTTTAGTCTAAAATTGTTACATCTCTTAGTAATTCTCCCAAAGGAGTGGAAGTATATTACGGTAAAGAGCAAAAGTCAAACATAGAGCAGAGAGAAAAACAGTGAGACACTACTCATTCGTTAATGCCTGACTCAAATCCTGCGGCCCTAAACCTTCCCCTATTCTTCCACTGCACCTTCCTTCTTTGTTCTCTTTAGGATACTTGTGCCTCTTTCATGACTCTCATCACACCCTGTTCGACATATGGGATTATTTATATTCATACTTCAAACTCTCCCCTTCTAGATTGTAAATTCCTTGAGAGAGATCCAGTTTGTTCATCTTTGTTTACCTTCTAACATCCAGCAGGGTGCCTTGGTTAGAATAGTTTGTGAATTATGTAAATACATTGTATGTGATTTTACAGCATGTCTTTTTCTGAATTCATGTCCTTTCCTGCAGGCCAATCACTTTGCTGTGCACCACGATGAGGAGAAAGATGTGATCACAGGCCTGAAACAAAAGACTTTGTATGGACGGCCCAACTGGGATAATGAATTCAAGACAATTGCAAGTCAACATCCTAAGTAAGGAGTCTGTCACTAAGATGTTTTTGAGGCTTGTGTCTGCCTAAAGCAGCAGCTCCCATACATATCGAAACTTGTATATTTTAGAAACTCAGATATGTATATTACTATATAAAGGTTGAATTCATGTCTAACAGTATATCCCAGGTATCTTCAACTTTAAGAAGGAATATTTAAATTATATAAACATTACCTGGAAAGTTATTTAAAAAAAGTTTCCCAGGTCCCCATCTCAGACTTTCTCAACCTGCTTGTCCCAAGTAGGGCCACAGCTTGGTTCTTTTCTTTAGTCTCCTAAATTTCAATAGTGTAACTACTTCTTTTAAAGATTCAATATAATTTATACTTATTATTAAGAAGACACCGTCTCCACTTTTAGTTATAGCTTCTGGGTCTAAAATCTTAAGTTGACAGATGTCTCAAGGTGCTTTCTGCTCTCACTAAAACTTTAGTCATTATAAAACCTTGAGGGGAATCCCTTATCTTGCTAGAACACCTGAGAAACTCAAGAGATCGCCATACATGTACCCTTTAGACTATTGCTTTTTGCACTGTAATGAGCATACAAAGCACCTGGGGATCTCTTTAAAATGCAGATACTGATTTAGAAAATTTGGGGTAGGGCCAGGTAATCTGCATTTTTTAAAAAGTTTATGGCAAGGCTACTGATCAGAAGCTACACTTTGAACAAGGTTTTAGACTCTAAAATTTAGAGAAATGAAGCCACACCAAGTAGTTGTCATAGTTGGCTTGTTCCTAATTTCAAGACGCCAGGGAGAGTTTAGGGGGCACAGAGCCCTGAAGGAAAGTAGCCCAAAGACTCATGAATTCACCCCCATTTTCTCCGTGATAAAAGTTCCAAAACTTCTATTGGTTGGATTTTATTTTTGCAGGGAAGTCAACTATCTTTTGAACTATCCAGCTGCTCACACAAACAGGCTGAACCACACTCCCTCTGAGCAATATGAACTCTTTGCTATTTGTGGAAAAGACAAAGGAGCAGAGGGGACTCTGCCCTGGGGCCACAGATTGACAGGAAATTCCCCTACCTGCTTTGTAGACATCTCATCCCAAAGCTTGAAATTGTCTTTTTTTTTCTCTCTCCCAAAAGTACCAGAATAGGAGTTTTCCTTTGTGGACCTGAAGCCTTGGCTGAAACCCTCAGTAAACAGAGCATCTCCAACTCTGAGTCTGGCCCTCGGGGAGTGCATTTCATTTTCAACAAGGAAAACTTCTAACTCGTCTCTTCCATGAGGAAATAAATGTGGGTTGTGCTGCCAAATGCTCAAATAATGCTAATTGATAAATATCCCTTGCTTAGAAATGGAGAAAAAGAAACTGTAATGTAATGGTTTTCCCTTAAAGAATGTCGAAGATTGTTTGATAGTGATAAGTTACATTTATATGGAGCTCTATGGTTTTGAGAGCACTTTTACAACATTATTTCATTTTTTTTTTCCTCTCAGTAATGTCAGTGGCAGGTAGGACAAAGATTCTTGGATTCAATTTTAGAATCAAAAGGAAAAGGATTGAAAGGTTCAGTAATCTCCCTAAGATAATGAAGCTGAGATCAGATCTAGCCCATCTTACTCCAGGTGTGATACTTTTCCCAAAATACTGAGCTGCCTCAGAATCCTCAAAATCAGTTTTTATATTCCTCAAAAGAAGAAGGAAACCAAGGAGCAGCTATGTATTTCCATTTAGTGTCACTTTTGTCATCATTGTTATCATATTGAAGGAAATTTTCCAGATCATTAGGAAATAATATATGCTGAGAGTGTCTCAACACTTAGTAGTGACAGTATTGACATCTGAGCATACTCCAGTTTACTAATAGAGCAGGGTAACTGGGGCAGATATTCTTTCTACAGAAGAATATTGGATTGATTGGAGATAATGTAATATTCATCATTTACCACAGTGCTTGGCAGAGAGTGGATACTCAAGTAAGGTTTTTTAAATGAATGAATGAAACTTAGAACCCCACAATGCCAAGATAGAATTAATTTAAAGCCTTAAACAGAATTATCTAAAGAAATAACTTCTGTTACTCTTATAAACTGAAGGAATCTGATTCTCCCTAGGGTAAAGAATAGTCTAAGCATACTAACCAATAGGATGGCCTGGAGGTTCTGCACATTCTTACTGAAGCATGAAAACAAAGGGGTTGGAGGTGGAGAATTAATCTCCTGCCATGATTCTGTCTGGCTTGTCTAGTCCTGCTCCTTGTGCTATAAAATAAATACAGACTGATTTGCTGCCCAAAATGGTTTTCTCCAGCTAGCCCTTATGAATATTGAACTTAAGAACTGTGACAAGTATGTATCTGATATGGCAATCTGCTTTAAATAGCACCCATCCCTTGTTTTCCTTAAATACACACACAAAATGGATCGCATCTGTGTGACTAATGGTTTATTTGTATTATATCATCATCATCATCCTAAAATTAACATCTCAAAAACTAAAATCTCTATACAGAGATCAAATTCGCTCCTAATAGAATGTTCTGGACATATGTTCAAGAGTCTGTAAATCACTGTTAGTGTGGCCAAGAGCAGGGTTTTTTTTCTTAGAACTGCTCCCATTTCTCGGAATTAAAACCAGTTTTATTTGTCCCACCCCTTGGAACCACAGATATTTAGAACTCTTCAACTTTGGTAATGAGGAAGAAAGAGAAAGAGCTGGGGAAAGTGCAGGAGACTGGTTTGGGAGGAAAGGGAAATAAGAAGAAAAGAGAATGGGAAAGTGAGAGAAAATTAAAAGGCAAAAGGGAGAGAGAGGGGAAGGGGGTCTCATATTGATCATTCCCTGCCCCAGATTTCCTAAAGTTTTGTATGTATTGAATGTAATTGAAGGAGGCATACACATATTCATGTTATTTTGATTGTCTATAGTACTGAATCTTTTAAAATCTGGTCACAAATTTTGATGCTGAGGGGGATTATTCAGGGGACTAGGATGAACTAAATAAGAACTCAGTTGTTCTTTGTCGTACTTCTGTTCCTTTGGTCTCCCAGAATCCTCAGGGCACTGAGGGTAGGTCTGAGAAATATGGCCTGCTGTGCAAATATAGCCTTTCTGAAATGTACCAGGATGGTTTCTGCTTAGAGACACTTAGGTCCAGGCTGTTCACACTGCACCTCAGGTATCAGTTCATCTATTCAAGAGATATTTATTGTGTTATTAGTATGACTCGGGCTCTGTTTATTGCTTCAATTCTTTACACCAAAGTATGAACTGGAGTGGGTACCTCACTTATAAGGAGTCTGAGAATATTGTCCCTTTCTAACCTATGTGCATAAGTAAAACCAGCTTCATTTGTTGCTCCAAGAATGTTTTTCCAAGGTTTTCTATCTTTGAAACCAAGTTATGAAAGTAGAGACATCTGCCCTGTGTTATCCAGTTATGAGATAAAAAATGAGTATAAAAGTGCTTGTTATTATAAGAGCTTCCTTCTTTATTCTTCTCTCAAGCCACCATCTGTCAGCTGCCAGCGTAGCTTTTTTTTTTTTTTTTTTTTTTTTTGCAATTATTATTTAGCATTTAGTAACAGGTACAGCAAGAATCATGAATCATTTTTTTTAATATAAATAAAATTAATGCTTTTCTTATTTATTATGATTTT
>CAUYLG010070806.1:0-52449 GCA_963573385.1 Cacajao melanocephalus
GGCAATAGAACAAGAATCCCGTTCTCTCTCCCTCTTTCTCTTCCTCTTTCTTTCTCTCTTACATTCTTTTTTTTCTTTCTTTCACTCTCACTTTCTTTCCTCTCTTTTTCTTTCTTTCAAAAAAAAAAAAAAGAAAGAAAATACAAAAAATAGCTGGGCATAGTGGTGTGCACCTGTAGTCCCAGCTATTTAGGAGGCTGAAACAGGAGAATTGCTTGAACCTGGGAGGCGGAGGTTGCAGTGAGCTGAGATCGCCACTGCACTCCAGCCTGGCACCTGGCTACAGAGCAGGACTCTGTCTTAAAAAAATAAATTATAAAAAAAAAAACTTCCTATTGGGTACTATGCTCACTACCTGGGTGGTGGATCATAGGTAGGTACCCCAAACCTCAGCATCAGGCAATACACCATGTAACCTGCACATGAACCCCTGAATCTAAAATAAAAGTTGAATTTTTTTTTTTTAAAGATTACAGTCACATGAATTCTCTGCTTAAAATCCCTCTGCATGGGACATAGGGTCCTCCATTACTGAGCTCCTGGCTAAATTCCCACCTCCCAACCTTCTCTGGCCTTCACTTGGCTTTCTTGCTTTGCATTCAGTGCAGCTTTAATTCTTTCATATCAGGGTCTTTGTACCTGTTTTCCCTACCTAGGTCACTCTCTCCCTTGTATCAGATAATTGATTCCCACTCTTCTTGCAGATCTTTGCTCAACATTCACATTATTCAGAGTGGACTCCTCAGATAACATTATCTGTGGTTAAAATATCACGACACTCTCTATTCCTTATCCAGCTTTCTTTTGATTCTCTTTATCATCATCTGATATTGCACAGTTGATAAATGAGTATACCACATATACATATAACATAAACATTATTTGCATATTCTTGCTAAAATGAAGGTTATATAAGCAGAACTTTTTTGTTTTGTTTTGTTCCCCAGTACCTAGAAGAGCATCAAGAACATTATAAGTGTTTAAAAAATTTTTTCTTGAATGAATAAATAAGTGATTAGGTAAACTCTTACAGAGTAGATGGATCAGAACTTCATTCTCCAGAAATTTCTGCAGTTGTTTGTACTGCAGTGCCTTATGTTTATACTAGATATGGGCAAGACCAAAGTTGCAAGTGTACCAGAGGTATGATTTCATTAACAGTTCTGTCTTATTTATTTATTTATTTATTTATGTGAGAGAAGGTCTCTCTCTCACCTAGGCTGCAGTGCAATGGCACAATCATGGCTCACTGCAGCTTCAGTCTCCCTAGGCTCAGGTAGTCATCTCACCTCTGCCTCCTGAGTAGCTGGGACTATAGGCATGCAGCACCATGCCTGGCTAATTTTTGTATTTTTTGTAAAGATGGGGTTTCATTATGTGTCCCATACTGAGAGATGGGGTTCATCATGTGTCCCGCACTGGTCTTGAACTCCTGAGCTCAAGTGATCCACCTGCTTTGGCCTCCCAAAGTGCTGGGATTATAGACTTGGACCACTGTGCCTGGCCTAACAGTCCTGTTTTAATCAAACATCCTTCCTATGCTTAGGGCCCAATAAAGTTCCTTCATTTTTCTTCATTCTTATTTTCCTCCCTCCTTCTTCTCTTCCTTCTATTGTACTTTTCATCCTTTCTTTCAATTCTAATCATTCACTATAGGCTTTAGAACTCTTGAGATTCTGTGATCTGTCTCACTCTCAGGAATATTGTTCCTCTGTATGTAGCACAGTGGCACTCTGAGCTGTTAGTGTAGCATGAACATGGGTTGTGGCCTAAAATGCTGCTACCTCACCACTGTGAGAAAGATGTATCCCACACGTTTCATCAATACCTTTGAAACTATGAAGGAAGATGGTGGACCAAGCTTAAGTTTTGCTTAAAACCTCCGTCAAGCAACGGAGGGCAGATCATCAGACAGCAACTACAGGAGACAAAACCTCAGTCGCTAGAGCTGTAGCTGACACACACTTCCTCCACAGTCTCTTTCGTTCTAAGACACCATAGAGGAATTTAGCAAGATGCAGTGTCAGAGTTTTGGACAGGAACATTGGCTCTTGAGCTTTGGAGCATTCAGTATGCTAGATTAGGAAAACGTAAGCCCCACCCTATTCAGCATAATGGGTAGCTTGACCACAAGTCTCATGTTACTTGCAGTTGTGCTACATCCCACTGCTGTAACACCAGTAGGAGCACCAATTCCTTCCCTGGCACCATCAAAAGTCTAGGACATACAAAGGTGGCTCCACGATGTGGTTTCATGATGTGGCGTCTAGCCCCACAACCTCAGCATTCTACCAGGATTGCCTTATGCGCTTTGATGTATCTGCTTTCCATCAAGCAGGTCTCATTTCCTAAAATATTCTGCTCTGCAGGATACAAATTTGCTTTCTGGGAGTCCAAACTACAGGGATCAGTCTTGGACAATTTAGTCCTTGTATCTCACTTTGTTCAGTAACTTCTTTTTCTTATTTTCTTTCAGTTTAATTAGCAGAGTGTAATTAGAAGGCTCATCTGGCTTTTGAGAGATTCCATAATGACATTTCATAATAGATCATATATTGTTGAGCCAGTGCTCTATGGTATCATAATCTCTAAACATACTGAGATGATCTCCATCCTATTTTTATTTTTTTAATACTGGAATCTTTATGTTTTTATTTAACACATATAAATGCAAAGTTCACTATGTGTGATCTTTTAAGTGCTTTATTGTTATTAACTCATTTGTTTATTATAACAATTCTATAGTATCCATACTATTATCACTCTCATTTTACAAATGAGAAAAGTGAGACCCAGAGCACTGAAGCAACTTCCCCATGTTTCCACCACTAATAAGTTTATAAATTGAGCTGATCCATTCTAACCTTAGTCCCTTGCCTACCATTTTATCAATATTTTATTAATCAGTTCTTTTCCCAAGAAATCTAGAAATGTATTTCCAAGAAATACATTTAATTGTAACTAATTTTCTTATATTTCAAGAAGTATAAATTTTCAAGAAAGTCCCCCGTAGACAATTATGATTCTTATCTTAAATTCCTCCTGTTTAGTGACCTTACATTTAGTTTTCCAGATTCAGAAAAAGAATTTTATTTTCTCAATATAAGTATAGAAAAATATGTAACTACAGAAAGATGTGAAGAAATATTTGCTCCAACATGGAGTCACTGGTAAGGAGAGGACATAAAATGCTGGGAAAGATATCTGCATGAAATTCCTCAAAATTAAATGTTTTCCTTAGTTTTCCCAGAGTACTGACCACTTGGAACAAAATATTGTTTTAGAGGAACATCAGGATTTTACTGGCATAGTAATATACAGTTTAAAAAAAAACTCTTTTCTAGATTATGATATCTTAACAATATTTATTAAAATTCTATTAATTTATAAATTTGATATCAATATCTACTGCTGCTTTGTAGGCTTTCCCAAATATGAAATTCATTTAGTATTTCTGTAAAGGTAGAATTGCATATATTAACCTTTAATTCATTCTTAACTAACTTCTCTTCCGGCATTGAATAAACACAGATATATTTTGACTGATAGATTATGGAAGGCATGGTTCTTAGATTCCCAGTAGTTCTTGGCCATTTTAACTTGAATACTGTGAGGCTGGTCCTTTTACCTCATTTCTTAGAGTATTAGGCCTTTACCTTCCACCACTTCAGAATGCCTAACTTTCCTGTTAATGCACTAGATCCCCTCTATATAATTTCAAAGTTTGCTTTACCTTCTCCCCTCTATTGCATTTTGATAAAAGGTTGTTTTTTCTGAGCTGAGTTCAAACTAAAGAAAATATATTTCATTTCCCTCAAGTCATTAATTCTTTGGTAGAATACATTTTGAAATCCTAATATGTATTACATATGGTTTAGTTGCTTTACATTCTTTGGCAAAACCTATATCTGAAATGAAAAGGCACACCCACAGTAATGATGAAGGACTGTAAGATGCTTGAAATCACAGGTCATAATCACCTCTGCTAACATACTTCTGCCCCTATTCACATACTCGTCTTCAAATTAAGTATGAAAGGCAAGAAAGTTCACTTAACAAATGTTAATTGATTACAAGCTACCCTGCAGTATTAAGAACATACTACTCTGTAGATTCTCCACTAGTTTATTTTAGAATGAACATCTCAGGGATAGTCACAGCATTTTGTCCACAATGGTAAACCCATACATAGTCTGATAAATAATAAGTGTTTTTTATCATAAAAATAAATGACAAACAACTTCAAATATAAATGATTGTGTCAAAAGAATAAAATATACATAGGGAAACCCAGATTTATATCTCATTTTTTCTCAGTGAGAATAGTTTTAATAATAAGTCATCCATCAGCATTTACTATGTGTCAGAGTTTAGGCTAGATATTAGTATATATAGTATCTAATTCACTATATAAAATAACAGTGTGTGACAGATACTATATTTATTTTAAAACTTGTTGAAACTCTGTTTGTTGCCCAAAGTGTAAGTAAAGCTAAATTTTAATTATTGATCTCTTGAGCCCAATTCCTATTCTCTTTGTATTTTCCCCAGTTATCTAAAGAATATTAAATAAAAAGAAACTTTGTTTCTAAAATCTAGAGGTTCTCTTTAGGGTCTTAATCGAAGAAGGGGCAAGAAGAGAACAAAAAGGAATATTATTATGTATTCTCCTGCAGCAGACCCAGATAAATGAACTGCAGCAGCACACCTGAGACAACAGTGCCCTAGATTTAGTGATTTAGCACAAAATAGAACAACTAGTCAAGAAAATTATGTGGTTGGATTATGTGATGAGACAGTAATAAGAAGAATTTTAGCTGTCATGACCCTTTTTCTACCTAAAAGCTATGATTCTTTCCCCAAATGCTAGGCCAGTAATCTATAAAAAACTAAGATCTAGAATAATGCTTAAACTACTCAATTGTGACACATTTCAGAGTATTTCCAATTATACAGTGGTCTTAACACCTTTCTATTTTGGATTTTCAAATCTAGAATTAGGGTTTGACAAGACACCATGGCCAACCATGAAGAACTTTTGTATATCCTCTTGTTTTGCTAATTTGAAAAACAATACCTATATAATGTAATTTAAAGATGTTGCTAATGTGCTGTTTAGGAACAGGTTTTTTTAAATTATATTTTATGTTCTGGGGTTCATGTTCAGATCTTGCAGGATCGTTACATAGGTATACACATGCCATGATGGTTCGCTGCATCCATCCCCCTGTCACCTACATTAGGTATTTCTCCTAATGTTATCCCTCTCCAACCTCCCAACCCTGTGCTGTCCCTCCCCGAGCCCCCCATCCCCCAACAGAGTCCAGTGTGTGATGTTCCTCTCCCTGTGTCCATGTGTTCTCATTGTTCAGCACCCACTTATGAGTGAGAACATGTGATGTTTGTTTTCTGTTCTTGTGTCAGTTTGCTGAGAATGATGGTTTACAGCTTCATCCATGTCCCTGCAAAGGACATGAACTCATCCTTCTTTATGGCTGCATAGTATTTCATAGTGTATATGTGACACATTTTCTTTATCCAGTCTATCCTTGATGGGCATTTGGTTTGGTTCCAAGTCTTTGCTGTTGTAAACAGTGCCACAGTAAACATACATGTGCATGTGTGTTTTTATAAAATAATGATTTATAATCCTTTGGGTATATACCCAGTAATGGGATTTCTGGGTCAAATGGTATTTCTATTTCTAGATCTTTGAGGAATCATCACACTGTCTTCCACAATGACCAGATTTTTAAGTCCCCTCAGGCATAGCGAAGAAAGCTGTTTCCATTGGCAAGGCAGGCTCACTGGGTTGAGAATCTCAGCTTTGCCTATGTCCAACCAGATGTCTCTATTTCAAGTTTCAGGGTCGCACTCCTTCCTGATCAATGGTGTAACTTTAACATGATTGATTTGGTGAGCCTGAGAATTCAATGGATAATAAATAAGTACGTAATTCATTCATAATTACCAAAAACACATACATACAACACAAGTGCAATACGGTTGCTAAACCTCCATTCTATTATGCTACAAAAAAGAAGCCAAACTCAAATGCTACCTAATATATGACCGTATTTATATCATGTTTTGGAAAAGACAAAACTATAGAGACAGAAAATAGATCAGCTGTTGTAGGTGTTGGAGGTGGTAGCAAGAGTATGATCTTTAAAAATAAATCATTCTACTATAAGGACACATGAACACGAGTGTTCATTGCAGCACTGTTTACAGTAGCAAAGACCTGGAACCAACCCAAATGCCCATTGATGATAGACTGGACAGGGAAAATGTGGCATATATACACCATGGAATACTATGCAGCCATAAAAAATGACGAGTTTGTGTCCTTTGTAGGGACATGGATGAACCTGGAAACCATAATTCTCAGCAAACTGACGCAAGAACAGAAAATCAAACACTGCATGTTCTCACTCGTAGGTGGGTGTTGAACAGTGAGAACACGTGGACACAGGGAGGGGAGCATCACACACTGGGGTCTGTCGAGGGGAAATAGGGGAGAGACAGCAGGGGGTGGGAGTTGGGGAGAGATAGCCTGGGGAGAAATGCCAGATATAGGTGATGGGGAGGACAGCAGCAAATCACACTGCCATGTGTGTACCTATGCAACAATCTTGCATGTTCTTCACATGTACCCTAAAACCTAAAATGCAATAAAAAAAATGAACCTCAGTTTTATAGAATTGTGTTCATCATAATGTTTGGTTTGTATACAAATTATTTTCATTGGTTCATGTAAAGAAAGTCCTCTTTTATGTTAACAGATAAGGGTGTATGTATGTGTTTGTTAATATAAAGAGCAACCATGAACTCAAACCTTAATAAATAACTATACTGTGGCACATGCCTGTAATCCCAGCTACTTGGGAGGCTGAGGCATGAGAATTGTTTGACCTTGGGAGGTGGAGGTTGCAGTAAGCCAAGATCGTGCCACTGCATTCCAGCCTGGTGACAAAGCAAGACTCTGTCTCAAAATAATAATAATAATAATAATAATAATAATAAACTAGACCATTCTAGTTATTTATATGAGTTTATTTATTTATCTTCATTCTATCATTCTAGCTACTACCTCCAAAAAATAAAAGGTCACAGGTGAATTTTGGTGGGGAATAAAACTACTCTGTATTCTTGATTATGGTACTGGTCAAAGAAATATATGTGTTTATCAAAACTCATAGAACTAAACACTAAAAGAGTGGACTCTACTGTATGTAAATATTACCTTCATTGAAAAAATTTTTTTATAGTACAGTATGGCTGCACAGCCATTGAGATGGCTAAAATTAAAATGACCACCAGTGCTAAGTGTTACTGAAGATGTGGAACAAGTAGAAGTCTTAGACGTTTCTATTGGTAAAGTAAAATGACATAACTACATTGGAAAAACAGTTTAGCAATTTCTTATAAAAAGAGTTAAAGAGGATGGGGCATGGTGGCTCACGCCTATAATCCCAGCACTTTGGGAGGCTGAGGCAGGCGTGTCACCGGAGGTCAGGATTTTAAGACCAGCCTGGCCAACATGGTGAAATCCTGCCTCTACTAAAAATATACAAAAATCAGCTGGGCATGCTGGCGGGCTCCCGTGATTGCAGCTACTGGGGAGGTTGAGACAGGAGAATTGCTTGAACCCAGGAGGTGGAGCTTGCAGTGAGCGGAGTTTGCGCCACTGCTCTCCAGCCTGGGTGACAGAAAGAGACCTTATCTCAAAAAAAAAAAAAAAAAAGAGTTAAAGATAGTTATTATTATAGTTATCATATACCCCTGAATTTTCAATCCTAAGTATTTATTGAAGAGAAATGAAAGTATATATATATACATGGATTTGAATAACAACGTTCATAGAGGCTTTATTAATTATAGCCCTAACGTGGAAACAATGCAAATGCCTATCAATGGGAGAATGGACAGTCAAATAGAAATATGCTTAGTAAATGCAATATTGATGAGGAATATTAACTGCAAACTACTGATAGCAGCAGCATGGATGACTCTCAAAACATCATGCTGAGCAAAATAAGTTAGCCACAAAAGTGTTGTGCTCTTTTTTTTAAAACTCTATTTATTTGAAACTCTAGGAAAGGCAAATTTAATTATAAAAACATATATTGGTATTGGATAGTTGGGGGAACTGAATACAAAATGGAATAAGAAAACCTTGTTGGATTACAGAATACTCTATATCTTGATTCTGGTGTTGGTCGCATCGTTAAATACATTTGTAAAACTCATTTAACCATACCATTAAAATACTTTTAGTTTATTATATATAAATTATACCTCAATAAAGTTGATTTAGAAAATACACCTCCTACATAGTCTGAGTATTCCAAAACTGAGTATTATAAATATTGCTTATTGTTTGATATTATAGCTGGGATCTTATTAGAAGTAAATACACAGTAGTTCTCAAAAATCACTTAAACAACACTGGATTTTGGAATTTTAAAGTGTGGAAAAACCTCTACTGAAACATATTCCACATGAAGAATCATGATACACTGTTGAAATAATTCAAGAGGTAGACTCAACAGATGACACAATGAAGAATATTATTTTTCCCAACCATTTGAGATAGATAACACATGTAAAAGAAATCATTAATAAAATAAGTAAACAGATAAACTGCAAAACATCAAGACCCAAAAGACTATGACCAAAAATAGGCTTATTTAGAAAAAGAAATGTCTCCATATATATATAGTCACTTAAATACATTTAAGTAAAAATCAGAAGAGCATAAACAAGCAGTTAGGTAAATTGAAAGACATAAAAAGGAAATTGTTCAATATTTAGCATAGAGTAATTAAACATTAAGAGTATTTAAAAATTAAGTAAGAATAATATTTTGCAACATGTGTGTAATAGAAATTCCCCCACTAATAAAGAAAGCATAAGTAATAAAGCAAACATTACTAGATTGTGTTCTATAATTGAAGAATGAATGTAGTCGTAGTAGAGTCAGAAAGACTATATTAATATCAGAAAAGTATTCAAGATAAGTATATTACTAGAGATAAAGAAGTCCTTTTCCAAATGGTAAAAGGGTCTATTAAGAAGAAATAATAATCTGAAGTGTGTATGCACCTAAAAAGCTTTTAATGCATGTTTTTATATCTGAAAAAAAAAAACAGTGAAAAGGACAAATGCAAACATTAAAAGATACCACTCAATAACTGCTAATGCATGTAGAGAAAAAGGATATATGTGACTTGAACATCACCGGCAAACAAAGTAACCTATTAAGCATTTTTCTAAGCACTTTACACTAAAACTAGAAAATATTTTGAACTAAATGGATGTTAAAGCACAACATATTAAAATCTGTGAAGTACGGTTAAAGTAGTGCCTTGAGGGAAATTTATTGCTTTAAATACCTATGTTAGAAAAGAAAAATATATATTTTTACATTTTAAAAAGAAAAAAAAAAGAAAATTAAATCCTAAGTAAGTGGAGAACAGGAAAAACTAATAGAAGAAATCAAAAATATAAAAATAGCACACAATCTCATTGTTTAAAAACCTACATATTTGTCCATAGGAAACATTTAGTAAAATTGATAAAAAATTTAGTGTTTCAGTTACTATGCTGTGTAGAACTTGCCTCAAATTTACAATGGTGAAATGACCATTAATTTAGTTAACTGATTCTGTGTGTAAGGAATTTGGACCAAAGATGGTGGGAAAGTCTTGTTTTCTTCCCAACTGTCATTTGGTGGAAGAACTGAAAAGCTGGGAGCTGGAATCATCTGAGTGATTTTTTACTCATGTGTCTGTAAGTTGGTGCTGGGAAGACCCTAAAAGTTGGAAGCTGGAGCAACTGATGCATCTAAATTAAGTTAATTTTCAGGAGTTTTATTTCAAACTTCAGAATATGTGCCTTCTTTCTTAGAAGACCAGGCTATTCTGGGTTTCTGGTAAAACAGAAGTGGAAGATAAACCTAAGGAAAAAATTATTACTACACAAACAGTAAGGCAGCTGAACCAACTGGCTGGAGAAGCTGTTAAATGACAATCAGGAGAGTTATTCAGAGCTGAGATTCATCTGGGCTCTAAGTGGAATAATTTACAGGTAACAAATCTAGTCCTTGTTCTCTAAAATGTTTATGGATAAGTTGATTCTTCTAGAGGCTTCTAAAGAGAGAAAACTTGAAGAAAAGTCATTCTGCTAGTGTATACAACAATCACTCACAAATAATATATTTTCTTTTCTTTGGGGAAGCTGATGACAAATTCTGGACATAAGCTTATATTCCTACCCTGTAACTTTGATACAGAATACTGGGAATTGCAAAGGAAATCTATCTTAGAATTTTATACAGGAGAGTTACAGAAAAAAAGAAAGGGAAGAAATTCAAGAGAACAAAGGAAAAGCAAAAAAGCAGACTACAAAGATGGCAAAAAAAATAAGAGGAAGAATAAACATTTAATTATAATTTAGAGAGATAGAGCTAATTTTTTTTTATTGTACTTTAGGTTCTGGGGTACATGTGCAGATCATGCAGGATTGTTGCTTAGATACACACATGGCAATGTAGTTTGTTGCCTCCATCCCCTTGTTACCTACATCTGGCATTTCTCCCCATGTTATCCCTCCCCAATATCATTTATGTGACAGCTAACAATGTACTTGACTATATGTTTAATTTTATTTCCTAGTTAAAAGAAGAAAAAATATTACTAACAGATATTCAAGTTTCTTAATAGTATGAAAATAAAAGAAAGCAAAGGTTTTATTTTCAGGTTTTTATTCTTCTGGTAAGTGAGTTTCACAGAACTAATATTGAAATTTGCTCAGCTAATTCTCCAGAATCAATGTACAGACACTTTATTTGTTGATGTTATCTTTCAATAATTTGAAATAAAGTATAAAGTTGGTAATCAGAATCTTTATAGTCTACGTTAGCTAGCTAATTAATTAGCAAATGTAATATATGACATTCCTAAATTGGAGGCTAGTTATACCTACCACAGAATTTCCTACTTCTTATTATTCACTTCGTAATTCATGCATTCATTTATTCTATAAATATTTTATTTTTACCAGGTGCCAGGTACTGTTCTAAGGAAGGAACACAAAGTAAACAAAAAATTAAAAAAAAAATAGTAAAATTGTATTGTCTATTTGTGAAACTAGTAAAAAAAACCAGAAATGTCTGACTTTATACATCTTACATTTTAGTAGGATGTCACTAATTTTTATCAGAACTATAAGGAGCTGCTTTGGTTTAAGGTTTAAAAAGCGATTTTAACTCGATACTCCTAACAATAAAACTATAAAATATAGACTATTGACTAATAGTTGAGTTACTCCCTACAATTTAGAAACACCACTTTTTCCAGTCATGAGTTTATATAACCCTTCTGTTAGTTCCCACTCGATATTATGTAGGTTAGTTTATATGACTTGTTTAAACGCAAGTGTTTATAACACTTGGAATATTTAGGATTTTTTTATAGTTTCTAAAAATGTTTCACTTTTTTGAAATAATAGCCGTGCTTTCTTTCCCCTTATGGATTCGGCACTTTGTCATTTAGAAGCAAATGGGCTTTGAATAATTGCCAACAAGAGAAAGGCTTGCTATATTTCAGAAACTGGTAGTGTTATGACTCCAAAAGCACAGGCAACTAAAGCAAAATTAGGCAAGGGATTATATCAAACTAGAAAGCTTTTGTATGGTAAAGGAAAGAATAGCGTGAAGAGGTAACATATAGATTGGAGAAAATATTCACAATTCATACATCAGAAAAGGGACTAATATGTAAATTATACAAAAGGCAAAAACTACCCAATAACAACAACAAAAAAAGAACAAGTAATCCTATTTAAAAAATGAGCAAAGGACTTGAATAGACATTTCTCAGAAGAACACAGACAAATGAACAATAGGTATATGAAGAAAATGCTTAACATCTCTAATTATTAGAGATTAAAATCACAATGAGATATCACCTTACACTTGTTAGATTGGCTATTATCCAAAAGATGAAAGATAAATGTTGGTTATTGTGTCTTCCATAAATGTTTCCCAGTCTCAGATAAAATTTTCACCTGCCTGTCTTCTTATTTGCATGTCTCTAATTTAGGTGAATTTTGATAGCAACGTTGTGAGCATGATTCAGGCTGGCAGTGGTGGGGCTACATTATCTTTTTAAGGAGCTGAATGAAAGGGAAATCTTTGCATCTTAGAGGAGGTTCTCAGTTACAGCCAGCACCAGTGCTCTACGTTTGGTACATTTAAAAGATAGCAAGCGTGGATCATTCTAACTTTTACTAAATTATTTTCTTAAATCAGAAAGTAGTGGAAGAAACCCATTCTCAACTTTTCTTTATGTTCTTTAAGTTTGACAGTTTTCTCTATTTCTGCCTCTGAAACTGTACTTTCTCTTATGAGAATCATAGCTTGCCTTCCTCAGGCAGTTTAGAGATTCTCAAGATGTTTTAGGATCTAACAGTTTTCATGGTAATGGTTTTTGATTAAGCTATTTGACTAGCATATTGTTAGGAAATAAACAGGAAACATGGCTGAGCAAACTCTCCTCTCCCTCCTACATTTTTTCTTGCTGCTTCTCCCCTATTTTGAGAAAAGTTGATTTCAAGGATCTAACAGAGACTCCTGGATTGCTTCTTTCCCTCTATTCTATTCTTCACTTCCTCAGAGTGCAAACATTTCTTCTATTTTTATTCTCGAAATTCCCCTTTCTCTGTTAAACTTGTGCGGCATCTAGTATTTCATCTCTAACTCACTCCTGGACATTTCTATTTGGATGTTTTTTAATTATATCATATTCTACATTTTAATATCCGTGCTTAAAATTTACAGGGTGAAAATAGCCATCCCTTCCAACTTTTCTGTCTCAGTGAACCTGCTGGCATAGTCTCCTACTTGGGCTCTCTGAATCTGCCTTTTGTTTAAACTTAACTTTCATATTGTCACTCATTTGTTCAGAAATACTTACTAGATTCCTATTACCAGCCACCTTGAGAATCTCAATTTATCTGCTTGACTTGGCGTATCTTCAGAATTCTAGCCACATGAATATTGTTCAACTTTCTGCAATATTTTCTCTCCAGTCAGAAACCTAGTTATAGTTTGCTTCCTCATATTGCACAGTCTCTCCTAACTCTGGATCATCTTTCCTGTTGTTCATTCATGTTGTTCAAATTTTGTTCATTCTTAATAAGCATAGAAGAATAGTTACAAAGTTAAAATTAAAATTTAGATAGACATTAAACATGAGACATATAAGCCTTGTAAGTGTTCACTGTCTTGTTCAAAGTCACATATTGAAGGAATAGAAGAAATAAAACCAGAACTGTCCAGACGTGATGCCTCACACCTGTAGTCTCGGCACTTTCGGTGGCCTAGGTGGGCAGCTCACGAGGTCAGGAGTTCCAGAGCAGCCTGGCCAATGTGGTGAAACCCCATCTCTACTAAAAATACAAAAATTAGCTGGGCATGATGTCACGTGCCTGTAGTCCCAGCTACTTGGGAGATTAAGGCAGGAGAATGGCTTGAACTCGAGAGGCAGAGGTTGTAGTGAGTGGAGACTAGTCTGAAAGAAACACACACACACACACACACACACACACACACACACACACACACACACACACACACACACACATACACATACACACACACCAGAACCAAAGTTCCCTTTTGTGGAAGTTTCTTAGATCACAATGATACAACAGTTTTGATTTAAGTGCTTAAGTGCATGCTTCCTAATTTCTAATGACGTTTCACTTGCCTGTTTCAACTTTCTATTTTCTTAAAGACTTTAGAAGCTCAGAACCATTTAGTAGATAAACAATTTATTTTATAGCATGTATCCAAACTGCTATAATTATAATTATTATGAATAACTCAAGTTTAGGTTTACTTGTTGGAAGTTTTATATGTTTTGTTGAAATCCTCTTTAAGAGAAATTGGAGGCCAGGTACGGTGGCTCATGCCTGTAATCCTAGCACTTTGGGTGGTCAAGGCGGGTGGATCATGAGGTCAAGAGATTGAGACTAGCCTGACCAACATGGTGAAACCCTATCTGTTCTAAAAATACAAAAATTAGCTGTGCATGTTGGCACCTGTGGTCCCAGATGCTCAGGAGGTTCAGGCAGGAAAATCGATTGAACCCAGGAGGTGGAGATTGCGGTAAGCTGAGATCACGCCACTGTACTCCAGCCTGATGACAGAACGATACTTCATCTTAAAAAAAAAAATCAAGATTTGTGTCTACTATGCAAAGATAAATACCTCTCCTGTGATAGAACCATCAATACTAAGTAAATCCTTTCAATTAAGGGAAAAAAAAGATAATGCTGAACTTGTGCCAGTTTACGATAGTTCAAGACAAGTAAGCTTCTTTTCTATACCTCTTCTTATTCCTACTTTCTTTTCTCAAAATTCATCATAAAAGAATAGTGTATTTTGGCAAAGCTTTCAAAACAGGTGATTACAAAACAATTTAAAACACACTGACTCACATAATTTAGCCAAATAATTGGGTTAGGAAGTCCAAAGTAGATCTGACTTCATGAAACAAATGTCAGGAGGGAAGCAGTGTATTGCTTAAGTACTTCTGTCTACATTCTGAAGCAAATTTACTACCGAAGAGAAGAAGCCTGCGTCAAACACTCAGCCAACAATACCTTTAGTGAAATTCAAGGGAGAAACAAATAGTCTTATCTCTTTTAGCATCCGAGAATAGAAATGAATAAATTAATAAATAAGGAAGAACTTGTGAGCATGCGTATGAGACTGTATACTTGATAGCCCCAATAACACATGGAATCAGGAATGAGATCTTCCAGGAAGAGCAGAACACCAGGTATATAAACAACTTATATTTCATATGCATGTTTTAAAAGTATTCAATCCTCTTAATGCTCTGTTATACAGAGCTCTAGTTTTGACTCTTTTCTTCTTGGACTAAAATGCCTAGCACTATAGTGAGCTTATTGTCTCCAGTAATAAGAACCCCACATTCTTCTTTCTACAGGCTAAAATTGCCTTAAATTTTTGAGCTGCCATATCATATTGTCAACTTGTATTCAACTTATGGTTGCCTAAAAGTCCCAAATCTTTTTCACATACACTAATGTTGAGTGTCATTATAGCCCATTATTCAATACCATATTTTGTTATTATTATTTTTATTTTAACCATTTCTTTATTCATGACAACTTTCTCACTCAGCTTTTGAGTATATTAAAATCTTAAATATACACATTTTCTAGTTCTTTATCCAGTTTATTGGTAAACTTGTTGGAATTTGAGAGGATCAAGGGAAAACCTCTGAAACAGTTTTGAATATCCATTTCCTTTTGCCTTTTAACTTTCAGTAAATTATTTTCCACTGGGCAAAAAAGCACCTAACTGAACCATTAACCACCCTTTCATTATTTATTACGAGGATTTCATTTCAAGTTTCAAAGACATTGTGTCTCTTTTACTAGTATTTGTCAATTTACTAAATAATTTGAAAGAGAAATAAGAAGATATGGCAAAGCTTCATTGGGTAAACCAGCTCATGGTGGTGTTGGTTGATAACTGCATCACATTGCATTTTTATATGGTCTTTTGCTGTGCTTCAGTGTCAATATTTACTGAATGTTGTTTTCTTCTTTTGGTTTGTATGTTCTGAAATCTGCCTTGGCTTTTTGTGCTAATTTTCTGCTAGTCTTCTCAATCAAAGCACTTGCATTTTAAATGTGATCTAAGTCCAATGATAGGAATCTACGCTATTCATGATCAAGCACATTCAAAGACTGGGCAATAACTTATGAGTTAGTGTCTCATCAGATTTTTCTTCTTGTGGCACTCTGACTTGTTTTGCCCCTCAGATATATAATAATGGCTTATAATATGCCTCTAATCATGCACTTGCCTTAATTCTTTGGACAAACACCTGCCAACCACTTTAGTTTAATAGCTAAGCTATATATATATATATATATATATATATGTGTGTGTGTGTGTGTGTGTGTGTGTGTGAGAGAGAGAGAGAGAGAGAGAGAGAGAGAGAGAGAGAGAGTGTATTAATCTACTTACAATAAATGACATATTCCTCTTAGTTGGATATGATGTCTTACTCTCCTGTGTCTTTTGGGTGCTAAAATACTGCCTGAGTCATAACCCGATGACAAGAACTTCATTTCCTATGGATGAACTTTTCTGACCCTTTCTATCTTCCAGCTGCCTGTCTCCCTGATTCCAGACTTATCTATCCCAGAACTCCTCATTACCATGCTCCCTGCACTGGCAGATTATGCTCCCTGACCTTCCCAGATATCTCCTGCCTGCTTACACTGCCATCTCTCACTTATCATCATCATCACCAGACGTCAAGTTCTGGTTCATTGGCTGGATCGGAAAGACCTGTCTCAGGAATTCAGGCTCCTTTGCTGAGACTCTGTCCCTTGCTTTGCTGCTGCTAGATTTCTTGGTTACTTGGGATGTCTTAAGTCCAGTTACGCCTGATGATTCTCTGCTTGCCACAATATCCTCATCAACACAAATAACCTATTACTGACAGCTAATTTCTTTGCTCCTGTATCTGGTTGCCAATCCTCTTTCCTGATGAGTCTTTGTAGTTTCTACATCCCAGCACTTTGACTAATGGTAAACCAGTTATTATATCATCTTCCACACAGTGTTAAGAATTGAGTAGAGGGTCTATATATATAAATTGCTCTGTAAGATTCCTCTTAAATGCCACATTTGTGAAACCTCCCTCCTCTGTTATCACTGAGGAGTTATTTACATCTTTTTCATAGTCCATAGGGCAAATCTGTTTTTCACTTGTTTCTTTTACTGGACTATGTATTTTTCTGGGAAGGAAACCACATGGTTGTTTAGTCACATAAACATTTATTAAGCACTTAACACTTGCCAGACACCATGTTTGGCAACAGAGGTAAAGATAAATATGAATAAACATACACAATTGTGTGCATATTTCAAGGTCATTCAGGGTCACTGTATTTTATTACTAGTATAAGTAGTTTAGTTTAAGTATTCCACAAAAGTTTTCTGAATGAATGGATGCATGTTTGTTAAATAATTGAAAATAGATTTTTAAATCTAGTTCCTGAAAAAATTATGTGTCTGGTGTCTAGATCATTTATTTCACTCCCTCTAGTGCATACTTCCTAAGTAAATGACACTTACTGAACAAAAATAAAAATGTAAAATAACTGTTGAAGTTGTTTTAGATGCTAGACCTGAAAGACTTACCATAAATCAGATAAAACAGTATGCCAAAGGCTAGCAAATGTTTTATATAAAAGACCAGATAATAAATGTTTTCAGGTTTGTGGTCCATACAGTTCTGCCACATCTACTAAACTCTGGTATGGTAGCTCAAAAACAGCCATAGATACCTAAATAAATGGGTATAACTGTGTTCCAGTAAAATTTTATTTATGGATTCTGACATAGGAATATATAAAATGTTAATGTGCCATGAAATATTATTGTGTTTTTTAATTTTTTCCCAATTATTTAAAAGTCATTTATGGTTTGTAAGACTTTTAGAACCAGAAAGTGGGTAAAATTTGGCCAGTGAATTCCCATCTACTGACCCTTGATCTAAGCTTTTCTTCTACTTCTTTTTCAAGAACTCTTGTATTAAGATGAAACTTGAGTTTCTTGTTATAAAACTTTAAAATTTTTGTAAACAAAAATAGCTTAGGTGCAGTTTAGATGTTTAATATTGAAAACAAGAAGGAAGGTGGGCTTGGTGGCTCACACCTGTAATCCCAGCACTTTGGGAGGCCAAGGTGGGCGGATCACCTGAGGTCAGGAGTTTGAGACCAGCCTAGCTAACATGTGAAAAACCCTGTCTCTACTAAAAATACAAAAAATTACCTGGGTATAGTGGTGGGCATCTGTAATCTCAGCTACTGAAAAGGCTGAGGCAGGAGAGTCGCTTGAACCTGGGAGGCAGAGATTGCAGTGAGCCTAGATCACGCCATTGCACTCAGCCTGGGCAACAAGAGCAAAACTCTGTCAAAAAAAAAAAAAAAAAAATGAAAAGAAAAAAGAAAGAAAACAAGAAGGAATGGTGTCAAATACTCTGGACAAAGCAAAATGTCATAGCACAATGCAAGAACATGTATAATCATCTCTTGGCTGAAGGCCATGTGGCTTATTCTCTAGATTATTTTCAGTCTTCAGATTTAGCAATTCCCTTCATGGAATTTTGGTAGAGAGAAACTTATGAGGTTCAATAAAGTTATCTTTTTGTGAGAAGTTTGAAATAACTCTCAATATTGCTTGCATTAAAAACAAGCACATAACCTATCCTTGTTAAAATCATGCATAATGCTAAAGTTGAGGCTGGTATGTTTGATCTTGGAAACCTGGATAAACCTTTGCCTTAATTTTGTCCAATCTATGCTAACATTATAACACTGTTATATTTTAGCCTATATCTCTGCTTCTTGGTCAGCTGAACAAATTGAACCATGTTTGTTAAGTTAAACAGAATGACCTCAGTCCTGATATCCTGTTCAGAGATGTCCTCTTTTCATTGTTTCTACTGAATTTATCTCCAGATTGATTGTAAACCCTAGGTTTCTAAGGTTTTTGAGAAACAGTAGGTTTCTAAGACTAAATTCATCTCCAGGTTGATTGCAAACAGTAGGTTTCCTGCAAATGATTTTAAAGGCCATGCAATTCTGGGAAGAAGCTAATGTCTAGATCATTTATTTCCCTCCCTCTTAGTCCTTGAATATTTCTCCTTTCTCTATTGATCATGAAGGTTTTTTCTTCAAGTAACTTCTAGAATTCTCTCTTTCCAATAAGAAGGTGAAGAAGTGATAATAAAAAGAAAAGACCGTATTACTGAACCAAGTGAAAGACTATATAAACATTTTGTGTAAAGGGTCAGAGAAGAAATATTTTAGGCTTGATAGGCATATGGTCTCTGTTGCAACTACTCAACTGTATTACAGCATGAAAGAAGCTGCACACAATATGAAAAAATATGAGCTGTCTGTGTCCCAATATATTTACAAAATAAGGCAACAGGAAGGATTTGACCAGCAGGGCATAATTTGCCAACGCCTGAACTAAAATCTTTGTTATATTAATTGTGCCTATTGAGTAATTAATATTACTTATTCTTAAAGTAGAAATATGATTTTTTTGTCTTAAGACAAAACAAAACCAAAGCATATTAAATTATCATTATATACTATTTGTAATGGGGAAAAAGTCTTTCAAACATTATATATATTTATTAATACGTAAGGTTTATATATTTAAATTAATATAAAGGTTTAATAAAACATTTATATTAATTTAGAAAATGTCCCTTTAAGCACCTGCATCTCACATTTGGTTTATAGAGCATGCTGAAGCAGCAGATATTTCTGTATACATTTTTTTTTGCAGAAGAGTTAGGGATAAACTGACTTTAACCATTTGCATGAGCTGAACACAAGATGAATCTCAGTATAATGAGACAACCATTTCATTTGCAATATTCACAGACTTGTTTGTTTGCTTTGGCTGATGGCATAGGGTTTATGCCTTATCAAACACTGGCTGAATCATACTGTATAATCCCTCTTTCCAGACTCTAGTTTCCAGTTGATAAAGTGTGAGGTTCAATGGCAGATTTACACATGCTGTTTGTCCACCTGGTGCCTATTCAAAACAACTGCTTTCTCACAGTGGACACTTGATAGCAATGTGTATATTCATTCTATTCTAGACAAATCCCCTGATGCTATCTTTCTAATGTCTGTAAATAATTCTTTGGTCTAATGGCAGTGGAAATGTAAAACAAATTTTATGCAGTAATTAGCTGCTTTGCAATCCAAATAAGTTCTATATAAAATGAATACTATGTAAGTACTTAGGCAAGAAATAGGTACAGATATTTGTTGAGTTCCTGTTATATACCAATTTCTATATTTAGATATTTCCATGTATTTTCATTTAATTATCATAAAGAACCTGTAAGGTAAATAATATTAATCCCAACTAAAAGTGAGAAAATAGAATTACAGAGAGTATAATAAAGTTTTTCAGAGTTTCATGTGTAGCAAATGGGCAACGCTATATCGTAGTGAAAATGAACCCAATTTCTATAGTAGATTGAGAGACACCAGTATCCTAGTGCTAATTGTACTCTTACTAGCTGGTATGACCTTGACAAGTTATTTACCTCTTAAAGCCTGATTCTTCAGGTCAAAAGTAGAAGGATGTTCATTTGTAAACCAGATAAGATGTTGCATGTAAAAGGATTAACAAAAGTTTCTAGCTGTAGACAATATACTCAATGCATGCTATTAAATACATACATAAATACTCAATACATGTTATTAAAATCATAGATTCAAAATGAAAATCGTCTTTTTTATGTCTCGATAGTTTGATCTTTCAATCACACAAAGATTAGCACTTTTTCCATTCACATTCCCAAAATCTGTGTATCATAATTGAAAAAAAAACTAAGAAATACTTTAGGTTAAGGTCCAGTTTCAAATTCTGGTAGGGTCAGGCAGGTAACGTAATTGGCTCAAGTACGGTGGGAGTAGAAAGTGCATATGTTTTGTGAGTGATGGAAACTGGAGTGCACAGTCCCTATCTTAGAAAAGGTAGCAGCTACTTAGTTCCAACAGATTGTTGGTGAATAGAAATGCAGACCTGAATCTGTTAGTTCATTCTGTTTTTCAAGACCAGGCAGATATTCTTGTGAAATATGCCAATTTTAAGTTGCTTGCTTTTAAAACTTTAAAAATATATACACATAACAAACACATATCCCAACTGGATTTGGTGCTTGGGCCATTCACCTGTGATCTTTGCTTAGATTAACCTTGATGTTTGACCAATGACAAAAGACATTAAGAGAGGTAGATGACTTGTCATTGTCACACTGGACATCAGTTGAACCCCAGGGTCAGACAGTGAGGTATATGGTAGAATTAGGACTAAAAGCCAGGAAGCCAGGCCTCCTTTTACTCCCACACACTATTGCTATTATACTTTTGGATTTGAACAATTTCATTTAGGTGATTCCATCCCAGATCACTCCAAAGGCTCTTTAAGTGGAAGATGTTTCTTTCTAATATTAGTGTAAAGAAATATTCTAGAAATAACCACTAATTTTTCCAGATTTGATTGTTTTAGCATAGAATTTCCACACAAAAATATTGCTAGAATTTATGACTTTCATATCAACATCTTTCTTTATAAATTTAGAAATTCCGTATATTTATACAAAGTAAATCATTAGTTTTGTTCTGTTCAAAAGGTAGTTTCAGGTGAAATAATGAGGATTATCCTTTCAGTATTGTCATAACATTGCAACTCTCTAAAATGAGAGCATTAGGACAAATACCTAATGTATTCAGAGCTTAAAACCTAGATGACTGGTTGATAGGTGCAGCAAATCACCATGGGCACATGTATACCTATGTAACAAACCTGCACATTCTGCACATGTATCCTAGAACTTAAAGTAAAATAAAAAAAAAATCAATGCCTGAATTGAATTGAACATTTCTTTAAGAAGGGGAAATACAATATACACGTAAGTATGAGTTTCACAACCCCAACCAGGCACACTGGTAAGCACTTTATAAGCACTCTTATGTTTTATTCTCTTAAGAGATCTATTCAGGTCTCTTTTATTATTTTAGCAGTTCTTATAATAATTACCTAGATTCATAATTATGTATAAGGAATTAAGTCTATGCAGTCATGCCACTTGGCAAAACTTGGCAAAACAAAAAAGTTAAGTAGTACGGACAAAAGTAAAACTCAAGGGTATTGGTTAGTAAGCCTTGAAGTAATAAACTTGTTGAGAAAAAATTTTGGAACTCTGGAGGAAGCCACATCATGATATAAACTTCAGATAATGAAACATCTCTAACAGGACTGCCCAAAAGATTATGTCATATAAACATAATACCTTTGTTAACACGTTTGTTAAGAACATTTATGCCTTAGGGCTTTGGTACTAACTGTTCTGTTTAAAAGACTCTTCTCCCAGCACTTTAAATGGCTGTCTCCCATCAGTAACACTTTCTCAAAGTAACTCTTTCTCAACTTGTTAACTAGAAGCAGAGAGCAAAACTACGTTTTGTTATGTTATCCAGCTTTATTCACTTATAGTCCTTATTATCTGAATGTATTTTTATGTATTTAGGTGACTATTTCTCTACATATCTATCTTCACTCAAACCCAAGGTTGATGAAGACAAGGGATTTTCTATATTGTTCATCACTGTATCCTCAAGCCTAGAACAATATATAGCACATCATAAGCCCTCAATAAATATTTGCCAAATAGATAAATGAATTAACTTTGTGTTATTCTTTACTGAGTCATTTGTTTTGGTCATAAATATGATACTGTGTTTGAAAACACAAGTTATCAAAAGTATAGGGGGTATTGCATTATGTGCAATGCAGAACCAGGAACTCTCCAGCTAACAGGGAAATATTGATTGAATCCTGATTATAAAACATAGCAAAGCAAGCAAACAAATTCACACACACACACCCACACACACACACACCCACACACACCATTTTTAAAAGACATTTTGGGGGCAATCTAGGATATTTAATATGTACTCTGTGTTACATGGTGATATGTTAAATTCATTTTCTTACTGTGATAATGGTATTCTGGTTGTACAGGAGAATGACTTTATCTTTAGAATATGATGCTGAATTATCCAAGGATGAAGTTGTCATATTATCTAAAACTCACTTTCAAATGACTCAGAAAAAGCAAACTGTGTAAACTATATATAAATCATATATTTCTATCTAAATCGTTGTGTGTGTGAGCATGTGTGTGTGTGTGTGTGTATGTGTGTGTGTGTGTGTGTAGGGAGAGATAGAACATGAATATTATAAAACATTAATTATTAGTGAATATAGGTGAAATGCCCATGTTACAAGTCTTCATTTTATAGTTATTTTAACTTTTCAGTAGGTTTGAACATCTGTAAGCTAAAATTTGGGAGGAAATTAAGAAAATATTTCTAATATGAAATAACTTTTATTCTGGCCTGAAATTTATTCTTCAATTTCTTTATTTACACATCTGTTTAATGACATCAAAATGCTTAAAATGACAAGGTAGAAACAAAGTTTGTAAAAAGCTGTGTGTGACTCTTATTAAATTAACAACTCTACTCTAGTCTTTCTTTAAATTTTACAGATACTCGAATTGTAAACAGTTCTCCCATTTAGTCTAAGGGAGAAGATGTTTGATCGACTTTATGAAAACTATTTTTATCTGAGTTATCATAACACATAAACAAAGAGTGTCATCACCAAGGGTAGTTATTTACAGGAAAATAGATTTTACTAAAATAGATTTTCTATCTCCAAATTTATACACTGTACATACTCTAAAATAATTTAATTCAATGAACTTCTAAACTGGTAGATAGATATTAAATATAATAACTGAAGAACAATAAAATCAAACTATATCTTACCTTTCTGTTTTTATGAGCATCTTTCAACAATAGACACAATGCAATATTTGCCTCTGGGTCTCAGTGTTCAAGTACATGGAAATAATTTTGAAGATTGCTCACTTTGTATGCAGGTAGCTAATTATTGATTAGTACATTTGCTCATTCCTGGGAAAACTGATTATCTACTATTGTGGCTCAAGACAATAAAATATAGGGACAGTTAATAATGTGTAGTCATGCATTTCACAAAAAAAGTTATAGTTGGAACTGTGAAAAAGTGCATATGCTTATTTTATACCACCTAGTCATTTTTAACCAAGAAACAATTGGCATGAAAGTGTGTTTTCAATACAAATGTTTGGATAGATCTACTAATCTTTCTTGTAAATATAATGTGATACATTTTAACTACTTGTTTCACACTAGAGAACACTGGAAATAGGAGACTTTACTACAAATGCTATTTGTAGTAAAAATAATTATAAAAAAGTTAAAATAATTATAAATAAAGTTAAAATAATTATAAAATGAAGACTTGTAACATGGGCATTTCACCTATATTCACTAATAATTAATGTTTTATAATATTCATGTTCTATCTCTCTCTACACACACACACACACACTTTATCAGTTTCAATTAACTTACCCTGTGAAAAATCCAAGACTAAAAATCACAGAATCCTACCTCAGTAATCATGTTGACAAGATATGGGATTTTGTGCAGTGTTTTATGATGGAGATTTAGAGAGGTTTTTATGAATTCTGGTGTAAAATCATTATGATGCTGTTTACAAATTAAAGTTAATAGTAGCAAGGGAATAGATTGTTGAGGAAAGTATCCTACTAACAGTGTCCTTCTTGAGGGCAATTGGTAATTAACCAGAAATAAAATCTTTGTTGTCACTTTTACTTTCCTTTGGACCATTTTGCCTTGTAAATATGTTATTCCTATGTGTCCTCAAGAATAAACATTTATTTTATCTCTGAACTTGTGCCTTCATGAACAAACTTCACCTTCTTTGTCTCAACTATTACTATTCATTGCTCAAGTGTTACTCAATCATACATTTAGAAAGTGTATGTATTCATTCAATAAGTTATATTTCAGCAAACCACTATGGCACATGTATACCTATGTAACAAACTTGCACATTCTGCCCATGTACCCCAGAACTTAAAGTACAATAATAAAAAAAAGAAAATAATTGAAAAAAAGAAAAATGTGGAAAATAGATCTGGAGATCTCAAAAAAATAAAGTGAAGAAAAGCAAAAAAAAACAAAAAAAATAAATGCAAGACATTGACTGAGTGGTCAATCTACACAGTCAATGCTATATGTCACTTTGCTGAATTACTCTGACCGCCACTTGAGTTCACAAACTAAACAGACGAAGGGATGACAGGAAACCAGGAAAACAAGGGTTCTGATGTCATTAGCAAAGGAAGCTACAGTGTTCTTTAAATCTCCAGCACCAGTCAGTGTCAAATATAAAACTATTAATACTTAGGATGGAAGGAGCATTTAAAGGGTCCATAATAGTGCCAATATTTCCATAATTCAGCATAAATATTACAGCAAGGAAGAGCTGTGAGTACACCATGTCTGTATGTTAAGAAACCCCACTTTCTCATGGTCATTCCCATACCTTCTCCTAAAATGAGTTATGGATTCCAGTTAGCACTCAGAGACTTACCTGAGACCCTTCCATGCTCTTCACCTATAATTTCCAGTCTCCTTTTGTTATATTTCCACTACTGAAACTTTTTTTAAATTTTCAAATAAATTATTAGCCGATACTATGACAAAATGAAATAAAAAGAAATTACAAGGAAGATGATCACACACTTAGATGTCATGGTAGTGTTAGATTGCTATACAGGTTTCTTTGTGCTGTCTTAATTTCTGTAATTATCTAATCCCAGCTCTATAACAGTTTGTCGATCAATGACAATTCAAGGATCACATTGTGACAAGTACTGGATGACCTGGTGCCTCTCTTTATTGTAATTCAATATATGGACAGGACATAATCTTTACATGTTTTGTTAAAGTTCAGAGGTAAAATTTGAGGTCATAACCTTTTAGTGCAAATCTCATTGTTCTTAAAACTATTTTCAGGATATTGGTAAAGTGACTTGGGGTGCGAATGTTGGCGGCATTGGCCTGCATCTTACTACTATGTTATCAGTTCTCCTGGGCTTAGAAAGAAAAAAGAGACATTTGGAGGATACAACATTGTTCTTCAGTTCTAAAACATTTGGAAGATAAAACTCCAGAATCTCTGGCTAGCTTCTGCATGTCTTTGATCAATCAATTCAAAATACTATAAACTTATTTTTCCTTGAGCAGATATCAAGACTAGTTTGCAACAAGGGACAAATTGAGAAATCTCCTTGAGAAAGATGCTATAAATTAAAATGTTCTGAGTTTTTCATGTTTCCTTTGCATATTTATCCATTGTCTTGCTTTCAGAAATTTTTGTAAATAAATAAATCTCGATATGTCTCATAAGTTGTATACTATGCAAGATTTCCAATCACCTATTTTTATTTGTGTTATGTGTTGCCATTATGTAACTAATGAAGTTTCTTGGATGGCTTGCCTTTCCCCTTGTCCAGACACTCACAGTCTTCACATAAATGTAATGAATTGCTAATAAGGATTTTAGGCCTAATTTTGTACAAATATTTGAGATGTGAGAATAAAATAATACTGATAGTTAATACATACATAGCATTTATTATGATCTGTTCTAAATGTTTTATATGCAGTAACAAATTTAGCCTACCTAACAACCTAATCGAGTTTTCACTGTTAGTATCCTCACTGTCCATGACACTGCTATCATCTTCATTTACTATATTGCTAGGGTGAACCAATGCTTTTTTTGAAAATAGGTCAGGGCCTCCTCCTGAAGGTCCTAGTCCCCTTGTTAAATCATTGCAAATGGAATCTACCAAAGTCAGTAAAGAAACTTGAGCGGCTCTGGTTAATTAAGTCAATTAAATTATTTTATCACATCCATAGAGTATTGGGCATTCCCATTATTCCTGTTCACCAGGCAGAACTTTCAGAGACCAAGACATGCTTTTTCTTATTACATGTCTCTCTACCCATTAACCCTATTCAAAATCAATGGTTTCTTGACATTAAAAAATATCTGCTCTGCTATCCAGATATTTGAAAATTTCTTGGTGTTTAAAAACTTTAAACAACATCTCGGTGGCTGACTCCTTTCATTTTAAACCCAGTGGTATTTATCTGAAAACTCATGATTTTATTATCAAAATTGCAATTCTCACCTCTGCCACTTCCTACTGTAGTGTGTGCTACCAGCTCACTAGGTCAGCAGTAGGTTAGAGTAATGAAGCTGGAGCCAGGATAATGAGGCAATGAAGGAGTATGTTTCAGTGATGAATTACATGAGATGCAATTTCTTCATTGCAGCATTCCCCAATGTCTTCTTTATTCTATTGCCATTGACCGTTACTGCAACAACTCATACCCTGAAGTCTTTTATAGTGGCATTATCAGAAATGAAAGATGGAAATGGGAACTTTGCCCACACTTCATTTTTTTCTTTTGTCATGAGGGTAAACTTAATAATTCTATATATTTTCTTCTTTTGGAAACCTGAAGTGGTCCAATACTCAACATTTGTCAATACCCACTGGAAACCATTCTGAGATTCCCTGCAGCTTTGTATCACAGATACTTCTTGAGTCCATAGTACTTTACCAGTGTCAAAGATGAACAGCTATGTACTTAATAGAAGACAGTTGTATAATCTATCATCTATCTGTCTTTCTATCTGTCTATCTATCATCTACCTACTGTCTATTATCTATCTATCTATCTATCTATCTATCTATCTATCTATCTAATCTATTTATTATTAAAAGCCTTCTAAGAAAATCACACTGTACTTTGTAATTAAATGGCTCTATTCCTGGCTAAGAAAACAGAAATTATTAGGTACCTAAAAAGGCTGAGTGGAAAGGATACTGTACACCAGACCTGTTAGAAACATTTGGTGACTTTATACTCCTACTTGTAAAGCTGGATAGCTGGTAAACCTCCTTGTAGTATTGATTGTAGATACTCCTACTATATTACTCAAACCTTATGTGTACATCATCTCCCTGATGTATAGACCTCATTCTTCTTCTACACAGATCAACTTGGATTCTTCCTTCAGCTCTTAGATTAGATTTCTTGCCACTCTGAACCCACTACCCATCCTGGCAATTTAACTGATACCCTACCACATCAACCTCATTTTCCCTTCCTTAGGGGAAAAGGAAGTATATATGCATCAATTACACTTTCAGAGTTTAAAAAAATCATCAGTAGATTCTGTGTCATTTTTTAGCTCCTTTATTTCTCAGGCTTCAATGACTGTGTAGTTCATGGTTGAATCTAAGACTTCATCTCAAACTGCTTTTTATAACGTTACAGACAAAAAAAGTCTAAACATAGTAAAATAAAGTCCAGAAGTGGGCCTGTGTGCTCCTATCTACCCTTTTGTTCTTCTTAGTTTTCATTATAATGATATGAATTATTGCTGAACTGATGACCTCAAACTCCTGCAAATAACCTTGATACCAGTGACCCCATGAGAATCTGTAATATCACTGGACATGAAAAGAGGTCTGGTCCCTTCTACAAACATGACATATATTTGTATTTATGGTCCTCTGCAGAACCTTGCCTTTTCCCACCCCTTTTTATTTTACTCTATCTATAGTATTGTAATTTCAGAAGAGGAAAATAAACTAAATCCCATTGCTTGACACAAAACCATATTTTTATTAAAACTGTCAAGTGACTCTAAGTCTCACAAAAGTGAAATCTGAGTGTACCTTTAACAAAAAAAAAAAAAAAAATCACTGCATCTCATATACATACCCAGAATCTATTTGCTACTCCTTCCATGCAATCTGGATTTTCTTAAATAATTTATATGTAAATGGTTTACTAAATGCAATTTCTTTGAATTTTCTGTTTAAAAAGAGACATTCAATCCAAAAATTATATATACTATGAAGCAAAATTTCCTAGATTTGAACACCAGTTGTGACACCACCTACATTAACCTAGGTGTGTTTCAAATGTCTCATCTACAATATTGGGATAATAGTGGCACCCACCTTAAAATGTTGCAATGATAATTAAATAATTAGTATGTATAAAGTGAACAGGCAATGCCTGACATATAGCATTTACTATAAATGTGGTATCTATTATTACCATTTGGTAGGCATTAATTCATACTACATTTGGATCCAAGATGAAGATGTCACACTAGATCTAGCTGCTTGCATAAAATAGTGGAAACTTAAGAATGAACAAATATCAAGATAAATCACCTCATTTAAGCAAAGTGAGATTGGTAATCTTTTCATTCATTTATTTTATTCATTCTTATTTTTACTCTGGAAACTGGAGAGTAGTAAGATGAGAGATAATACTGACATTATAGTGTAGTGATAGAAAACAAAGCAAATGGATAAATAAATGCATTTGATTGTGATACATGCATGAAATACTAGTTGATGTGTTAGAGAATAACTAAACTGGAAGAAGGTTGAGGGGTCCACGGGAGTTTGCATTTGAGCTGAAACCTAAAGGTAAATGGGTGAGCCATGCTAAGAGCTGGAGGAAGAAAACTCCATGTAGATGGACCTTTGGCCTTTTGTAGAAATAGGAAATGTCATTTGGCTAAAGCATGGTAATCCAGAAAGAGAATGGTGGGAATAGGATTGGGGAGGGAGGCAGATGCTAGGACAGGTAGCACATAACGTACCGGAATAAGACCCTCGGTTTTATTGCTGCGTGCAGAACAAACCAATAGGAAAATTTTATACAAGAAAGTGATATGACTGGATTGATATACATTAAATCTTTCTGATTCTTTTGAGGAAAATGGTTTGGTGTGGATGAGATTCTTAACAAGAATGAAAGCAATAAACTGTTTAGGAAACAACTATCAAAGTCAAGGTCAGAATATTGTAGTATGGTAGGAATATAGCTGAAGACAGTGGGCAGCTTTTGTCGTGTTTTAGGAGAGAAATTGATTGGAACAGCTTGTGAATTTGATATGGGTGAAGCGGGAAAGATGGTTTCAGTAATACATAGCTTAGTGGATATTTTAAAGATCTGTGTGGGAAAGTATCTGGCTAATATTTGGTTATTTATGTAATTCTCAGTCTTATCAGCTGATGACATACACCCCTCAAGCCTCTGACTTTAGCCTTGTTTTGATCTCCACTCACCTCCAAGCTGGAGGGGGCCAGAAATAACCTTGGAAAGACTCCACCCATTATTCCTTGTGTAAATTCTGACTTCTGCCTGTTCACTAAAAATCATTTTCCCTTGACTTCTAACAGTAGATTGTAGTACTGGATTTCATTTTCACTCATAGAATAGCAGTAGTAGTACTATGTAGACTGTAGTACTAGATTTCATTTTTTACTCATAGAATAGCAGTCAGATTTTTTCTTCATTACCACTCAGGTTCATCTTTAGCCCAGGAATGAATCTTTACACCAGTCTACCTCAAACCATGTTTCCCATTTTGTGGTGCTGTATATCATAAGCTATTTTTAGTCCCCTCTACACCCTATTTTTCGATATGCTCAAAATACTCTTACCTCTTGATCTGTCACTTTACCATAAGTTTGTACCTTGGTTTTATCCCATGATAATTTTCTCCCATTTCTTCTCTTAGCTTTGCCTATCAATTTGAATTAAATGTATCCCTTATCTTATAATTACTATTAACAGCTTTATGTAAACAGTCCACCTGAGCCTGAGACAGCTGTCTCTGCCAAAGAACTTAAATGCCACTCTCTCACTGTTGGTCTTTCAGAGTTGTAGGTGCAATAGAGACATAAGAATCTCTGACTTGATTCTTAACCTATTAGATTGGTGCAGAACTAATTGCGGTTTTGCCATTACGTTTAATGACAAAGAATACAATTACTGGTGCACCAAACTCAAATAAAATTTTAAAATTAAAAGCTGCCTATGTCTTGTCAATACTGTGTAACTTGTAACAAGCCTCATCTCAATAGTAACTTGTTTACTAGGCTACTAACCAGAGTGAAAGAGGAGGAAACAAGTGAACAAAGATGTTGCCACTGTTTTTACTTCAAGTTCCGTCTGTCTGGAAGCTACAAATTCATCCAGCCAATAATATTAAATACCAGTATTGCTTCAAGTGAAACATAAGTTTGCCCTCTGAATATCTTAATTTGTGTTACTGGTCTGTGGCCATACCACCCTGAACGTGGCCGATCTCATCTTAATTTGTGTTACTGAATTTTTTTCTTCAGCACCAAGGCCAATATAGCTAATTTTCTTTAGTCTCAGTTCTAGATCTTTCCCATTTCCTTACTAGTCAGTCCCACTAAAAGTATCGCATATCTTTTGGTTTATTTTGATGTGACCTTCTAAGTGTTCATCTTAAAGCCATATGAATGTTAAAATAGCTTTGTTGGAAATACCACAGAGTGTTGCATACACCAAAATCTTTCATTACATGGATTTAAGTAAAAGTCCCAGTAAAATATTCTTAGGGAAAAAGGTAGGCTCTCACTAACCACAGCACTGGCCCATACCTTGCTTCCATAAGGAGTATAGGTTAAAAATAGTTTTAATATTACAGTATTGCAGTTTCTGTATTTCACCAAGTTGAAACCACAAAGCCTAGAAAAAGAGTGAAAATGAGTGTGATGGTTAATACTGAGTGACAACTTGATTGGATTGAGGGATGCAAAGTATTGATCCTGGGTGTTTCTGTGAGGGTATTGCCAAAGGAGATTCACATTTGAATAAGTGGGCTGAGAAAGCCAGACCTACCCTTAATCTGGGTGGCCACAATCAAATCAGCAACCAGAGCAGCTAGAATATAAGCAGGCAGAAAAATGTTAAATGAGAGACTGGCCTAGCCTCCCAGCCTACATCTTCTCCCGTGCTGGATGCTTCCTGCCCTTGAACATCAGACTCCAAGTTCGTCAGTTTTGGAACTTGTCCTGGCTCTCTTTGCTCCTCAGCCTGCAGATAGCCTATGATGGGACCTTGTGATTGTGTGACTTAACACTTAATAAGCTCCCCTTTACAGATATGTATATATTCCATTAGTTCTGTCCCTCTGCAGAACCCTGACTAATACAATGAGCATATAGGAACAAATTATGAAAAATGAATGCAGCACATATCAAAGATTAACAGTATGATTGATATAGAAATCTACATTCAAATCCCAAACTAGTGCAGCTGAGACACTGAATTAGGGTCTTTTTATCTTATGTTTTCATCCCATACTTTAAAACATACATTGCATCTGTTAATGGGCTGCACCTCTTTTCTATTAACATAAAAATAAAAACATCAAAGGCAGTAGGTTAAATCTAGAAGGGAAAGGCATACACTTGCTTGGAAAACTAAAACAACTTTGGAAGGGTCTCTCAACACAAGTAGCCAGGGCTAATCCCATTTTTCTCAAGAACACGCAGACTTCTGAGTGACTCACTGCTCTGTGGCATTGAGGCAGATTAGTATCTTTGTAGTAATGTAGATTAATATCTTTCATCGTATGACTTGCCCTATTGCTGTGTGGAAAATTCTCTGATGAATCATTCCTCTCCATCACTACCACCATTTTTATAGAGATTTAGGCTTGGCACAGTGGCTTACGCCTGTAATCCCAGCACTTGGGGAAGCTGAGAATTGCTTGAACCTGGGAGGCGGAGGTTGCAGGGAGCTGGGATAGTGCTGCTGCACTCCAGCCTGTGTGACAGAGCAAGACTCCATCTCAAAATAATAATAATAACAAAATAAAATAAAAAGAGACTTATTATCAAGGTAGGTGTGGTGCTTAGTTTTGGCATTTTTCTTTTGAGTTATTTGTACACGTAAGACTTAGTTTTTAAAAAATTGCTTGATAAATTTTCTCAACTTTAAAAGAGTTTTGCTTTCTTTCAAGAAGTGGAAAAATTACCACACTTACCTTAGGACATTTCAGACAGACACCACACTTCCTGGCTCAGGTAGAAAGAAGTATGTCTTCCTCACCTAGTGTTAGTTTTTCAATAAATAGGTGTGATTTTACAGTTCTGGGAAAGAAAAAAAAGAAAATTGTAATTTTGGTCCTTAGACCAAATTTATTATCAAAGTCTCACTGATAAAGGCATACACAGAAGCCCAAAGCAGCCTCAAGGCTAATCTTGGTAAAATACCTGGGAATGTCTGGACATTGACTTACCTAGCTTAGCAGTGATTTCTCAGAATGTACACCTGCAACTGATGTCAAACAAACAAGTTACAAGAGTTGCAAGAACAGTTAGAGTAAACCAAAAGGCTATAGCAGCTCAATGAAAATGTCCAAAGAAATGCTCCTCAGGCTTGGCAGAATGTCATTCCTGTTCTTTACACTGATGAGGGTCTGTAGAGATCAAGGAGCTGAGATGACTACTAACAGTTTGAGTCTTTTCATTTGTTTGATTATTTCAGTATAAAACAAAGGCAGAGGCAAATAATGCCAGCAGTAACAACAAAACTATCACTCATGTTCTTCAATGTAACTGTGACATTTGTCTGACAATCTTTGCCATTTTTGAGAGCCCAGATCCACTTATAACCTTCTTGTCAAGGTGTTTACACAAATTGTAGGCTTAAGTTTTACTTAACAGTATTTCTTACTCTCTACACATTCTATGCATATGAAAATTAACCTGATTATTTCAGAGTATCTACATGCCAGATTTCTAGATTTTAACTTTGATATTCCCATTAACTGTTCATTTCTCTTGTGTCGAGTAAAGGTTGGGAAGCAAATGATGGTAATTTCATAAAAATTAGAATTTTTTTTTCCTTCCAGGTCTTGGCTATATTATTGATGAAATGCTTGTACATTTTGTAACCTACCTGTCAGAGTCAAATTTAGTTCATAGAAAATATTTTTATTCTTTCAAGATAATCTTTACTAACATTATGCCAATGCATTTTGTACTGACTTATCACACAATTGCTTTTTATCCTCCTGTTCAATTGACTTTCCATAGCCTGCAAAGAATATGGCTGTGATCTCTCTTAGAATCTGCATGACCTAAAGCAAAGGGATCTGTTTAAATTGCTTTTTAGAGGTTCCTTCCAGCCCTAACATCATCAACTAAGCACAGTCACGAGAATTTCCCATAAAAATTCCACAAAGCAGTGAAAAATGGTTTTACATACGTTATAACATTTTTTATCAAATATTTTTTTGGTCTTTTTTCAGTACACATCACTTTATGTCATTCAAACTCTCTTTTGCAGTAGATAAAGATGAAAATATTCAGTGAATATTTTCACTCAAAAGCTACCACAGTATGCAAGAAACAGTTTGCGTCTGACCTTAGGACCTAGGTGATAGGGGTTTCTTCAAAAGGCATGTGACAGGTGCCAAAGTAGGGGAGACTGACAGAACATTCATGAAGAGGTAGTGGAGATAGATTTAATAATGTATTATAACCTTAAAAATCTCTTTCAATAACTGAATTTTTTCTTAAAGGGATGCATCTAAGAACATCTTTAATGTCTGGTACAGACATTTTGTTGGACAAAGCTTTAATTTATAATGAAATACAACATCAACATAACAGGTTCTGATAATTTGAGTTCCCATCCGAATCTTTTACAATAGTCTATAGCCATAGATTAGCCATCATTACAGCAGTGTATAACCTTTTTGCTTCTAAATAAGCATATTTAAGAATGAGACAGAAGTAATTCATGTTATTAAGGCTACATTAAGTGAAAAGAATAAGACATTCACAGTTTCAGCCTTGAGCTTATTACATAGAAGGTAAACTGTTACAGAGCAAGTAAATTATACTCAATTTTTCTCAATACTTTACTGGAATCTACTTTGTAAAAATCCAAGGGCAAGAGTACTTTATTATTACCCCATCACTCCAACACATATTTAAGCTACATTTGATTGTATTTCTGTAATACATACATATTATTAAATTTATGGTATATAAATGATTTATATATGCAGATTATGAAATGCAAATATTTGTATATAAGACTGCTAGCTAGACTATAAAACAGTGAAATGCCAATTAAAATATCCACAGCACAGCAGAAAAATGAAAATATATTCATTATAGACCATATTATACTTCTAAAATTAAGACTTTTATTCCTGAGAGAAATTTTACCTTATATAACACTCCCAAAGTATATTAATAAATAAAACTTCTCTTGCATTCCTTTTTTTTTAATTTTAATGATTTCCAAATTTAATGAAGTACAACTTATCCATCTTTCCTTTAGGATTAGTGTTTGCTGTATCTATTTAAGAAAACTATGCATTTCAAATTTTATCGAAAAGATTCTAGGTTTGGTGAAACTTTCTCTCTATTAGTTCTGCAATCAGATCATACTAGCTTATATATTCTAATAAATAAATACAACAATACATTAGTAATAGAAAACCACTTTGTGAATCATTTTCTTCGTGCAAGTGGTTATATTTTGCCTTAAATCAGATTCCTCGAAATCAGACACAGACACGAAGATTCATGTGCTTATTGTAGAAACACTTCCATGACAAACCACAAAGTAAATAGACAAAACACTGCAAGAAGGGCAAAAAAGCCAAATCAGTGTCAGGTTTCTAACTCTCAGTCTCAGTCTCTTCCCAGGGAACTGTCTGGAGTATAAATTGTGTCACAGATTATAGTCCTACTGGAAGCAATTGAGCTAAGCTTTCATACTTTTGAGCCTGTGAACTAAGATAAAGTAAATTTCCAAGTCCTTTTTGGAAAAAAAAAATGGTTCATATAGTCAAAGGACAGTATCATAAAGGAGGGTTGTATTATAGGTCTTTAGTAGCAAATTTATATTGAAGCTGAAGGCAAGGCTCAAAGACATAGCAAGAGAGATCTAAGAGCAACTGAGCAGAAGACCAAAAGTACCCACTGCACATTTGCTGCATGTGACCCTATTTTGGTCAAATACCACCTCTTCCCACCCCAGTCATACATATTAAGGTCATATGTAATTATCCCCAAAATTTCTAGGAACATATATAAATGAAAAATTCCAATAAAGTAATTCTCAGCTATTAAATTGAAGAATTGAACTTGATTTTGTCTAAGATCCCCTTAAAAACATTGTCTGGAGCAGTGATACATTCAGTGTGTGGCCTGTAAACTGGTTCCAATTCTTGAAATATGAGCACCATTCTATGAAGAGAACAACAATTGAGAGTAAGCATTTCAAATAATTATTACAATTATGTGTGAGATAATTTTATACTTCAGTTGAATCAAGTAACAATGAGGCTTGTATTTTCTATACATTTGTTTTTAATTTCATTTGTTTCCTAGTAATTCATTTTTTATTGTAGTTTACAGAAACATTGTTCTGCAACAGATCAGAAAATTAAAAAGCTTGTCCTCAAGCTTTTTTACAATGCAATTTGAGTAGCATTCTTTTATACTATCCAACTTTAATTTGTCTCCTCTTATTCTCTATTAAGCCTTTTTCCAGTGTGCTTTTTGTATTAGCTTCCTAGGACTGCCATAACAAAGTATTAAAATGCTGAGTAGCTTAAAACAACAGAAATTTATTCTTTCACAGTTCTTGAGTCTGGAAGTCTGAAATGAAAGCATCAGCAGGGCCATGCTTCCTTTGAAGGCTCTAGGAGAGAATCCTTCCTTACTTCTTCCAGGTTTTTGGTGACCACAGCTTTTACTTGATTTGTGACAGCATAACTCCAATCTCTGCCTTCATCATTATATGGTGATAGGGTTTGGCTCTGGGTCACCACCCAATTCTCACTTTGAATTGTAATAATATTCACATATCATGGGAGAGACCCAGTGGGAGGTAATGGAATCATGAAGGCGGGTTTTTCATTTGCTATTCTTGTGATAATGAATAAGTCTCGCGAAATCTGATAGTTTCATAAAGGGCAGTTCTCCTGCATATGCTGTCTCTCTTGCCTGCCACTAAGTATGACATGACTTTGCTGCTTCTTCACCTTCTACCATGATGTGAGGCCTTGCCAGCCATGTGGAACTGTGAGTTAATTAAACCTCTATACTTTATAAATTTCTCAGTCTCTGGTAGGTCTTTATTAGCTGTGTGAGAATGGACTGATATAGTAAATTGGTACTGGTAGTGGGGTGCTGCCGTAAAGATACCCAAAAATGTAGAAGCAACTTTGGAACTGGGTAACAGGCAGAGTTTGAAACAGTTTGGAGGGCTCAGAAGAACGCTGGAAAATGTGGAAAAGTTTGGAACTTCCTCAGGACTTGAATGGCTTTGGCCAAATGCTACTCATCTCAGATGGAGATGAGGAACTTGGAAACTAGAGTAAAAATGACTCCTGCTGTGTTTTAGCAAAGAGACTGATGGCATTGTGCCCCTGCCCTAGAGATCTCTTGGACTTTGAACTTGAGAGATGTGATTTAGAAATTTCTGGTGGAAATTTCTAAGCAGCAAAGCATTCAAGATATAACTTGGGTACTGTTAAAAGCATTCAGTTTTATTAATTCACAAAGATATTGTTTGGAATTGGAACTTATGTTTAAAAGAGAAGCAGAGCACTAAAGTTCAGAAAATTTGCAGCCTGACAATGCCGTAGAAAATTTTTTATTTTCAAGCCAGCTGCAAAAGTTTGCACAACTAATGAGTAAGGAAATGTTAAATCGTCAAGACAATGGAGAAAATGTCTCCAGGGCATGTCAGAGGTCTTTGGAGCAGCCCCTCCCATCATAGGCCCAGAAGTCTAGGAGGAAAATAAGGTTTCCTGGACTGGACCTGAGGCCTTACTGCTTTGTGCAGTCTCAGGTCTTGGTGCCCTGCGTCCCAGTTGTGACTAAAAGCAGTCAGGGTACAACTTGGGCCATGGATTCAGTGGGTGCAAGTCCCAAACCTGGGCAGCTTCCACATGGTGTTGAACTTGTTGGTGCACAGAAGTAAAAAATTGAGGTTTGGGAACCTCCACCTAGATTTCAGAGGATGTATAGAAACTCCTGAATGTACAGGCAGACATTTTCTGTAAGGGCAGGACCCTCGTAGAGAACCTCTGGAGTGCAGTGTGGAAGGAAAATGTGGGGTTGGAGCCCCTACACAGAGTCCCCACTGGGGTACTGCCTAGTGGAGCTGAGAAGAAAGCCACCATCCTGCAGACTTCAGAATGGTAGATCCACTGACAGCTTGCATCATGCACCTAGAAAAGCTGCAAAAACTTAATGCTAGCCCATGAAAGCAGCTGGGAGCCGGGCTCTACACAGCAAAGCCACAGGGGCAGAGCTGCCTGAAGCCATTGAAGTCCACCTCTTGCAGTGTGACCTGTATGTAAGACATGGAGTCAAAGGAAACCCTTTTGGAGCATTAAGATTTGACCGCCCCACTGGATTTTGGACTTGCATGGGGACTGTAGCCCCTTTGTTTTGGCCAATTTCTCCCATTTGGAATGGATATTTTTACCCTACGCCTCTATCCTTATTGTATCTGAAAAGTAACCAACTTGCTTTAGATTTTATTGGTTCACAGGTGGAAGGAACTTGCATTGTCTCAAATGAGACCTTGGACTGTGGACTTTTGAGTTAATGATTAAATGAGTTAAGACTTTGTGGGAATGTTGGGAAACATGATTGATTTTAAAATGTGAGGACGTGAGATTTGGGAGGGGCCAGGGGCAGAATGATATGGTTTGGCTCTGAGTCTCTACCCAAATTTAACCTTGAATTGTAATAATACCCATGTGTTGTAGGAGGGACCTGGTGGGAGGTAATTGAATCATGGGAGCAGATTTTTTTCCTGTGCTGTTCTCATGAGAGTGAATATGTCTAATGAGATCTGATGGTTTTATAAAGGGCAGTTCCCCTGCACATCTCTCTCTTGCCTGTCACCGTGTAAGAAATGACTTTCCTCCTCCTTCTCCTTCCACCATGACTGTGAGACATCCCTAGCTATGTGAAACTGTGAGTCAATTAAACCACCTTTATTTATAAATTACCCAGTCTTAGGCATATCTTTATTAGCAGCTTGAGAACAGACTAATACACGTGGCTTTTTGTTTGTTTGTTTATGTCTATGTCCTCTCCTCTTCCTATAATGACACTCTCTTAGAATTTAAAGCTCACTCTCATCCAGTGTAATTTTTTCTTTATTCTTGGCTGATCATATTTTGAAAGACTCATTTCTAAATGAAGTAGACATGAATTTGGAGGTGGACACTCTCCAACCCTCTAGACTTCCCCAACTCTCCTCATTGCACTTGTTTGTATTTGCATAATAACTTTCACATTGCTAAATCTAATGGTCAATTTTAAGCCCTCACCTAACTTAATTTGTATAGATCATGGTTTCCCAAGACAGTTCTGTTTTAAAACTATTGTCTACTATGGGGACTGTTTTAACTTTCAAAAGTGTTTAGGTAAGAAATTATATAGTCTGCTAACTTTAATTTGGACCTGAGATAGCTTAAAACTCCCTTCTCCATATATCATCCCACTTCACTTATTTGTTCTTTTCATTCTCCTTTATTGAATTTTCCCCTTTCTCCTTAGCATCCTGAAGTTGGTTTGCCTCAGTGTTTCTTTCCCTATGTATACACTATTCTTTAGTAACTTTATGAACCCAATATTTTAAATATTTCTCTAGGCCCACAACTCCCAAATTTGTGCGTTCTGATTGTTGTTCTTTGAACTTTAGATTTGCAAACACAACTGGTTACTCAAGGTCTCCACTTGATGACTAACAAAAAATGAAATTATGTTAAAAATGCAAAGTCTGAATTCCCATGATTCTGCTCAACCTGTGGCTCCCTTCATTTCAGTAGTGCAGTGATGAGGACTTTATGTGTAAAACAAGGTGGTCAGGATAGATTTTATTGATACTACATTTGAGCAAAGATTCGAAGAATGTGAGGGACGTCATTATACTTACAGCAGAAAAATGTTTCAAACACCACCACAGCTAGTGCAAAGGCCTGAAGGAGAAGCATATTTATTGTGTGCTTGGAGCAGCAATATGGCTGGAAAAAATGGGTAAAGAAAGAAAGAAAAGGAGGAAAAATTATGTGCAATCTTTTAAATTGTTGAAAGGATTTTGACTTTTACTCAGGGCCATTATAACATTTTTTTAACTTTTTCTGGGAAAGGGGTAATTGTTTTTATTAATGTATAACACATACAGAAAATCATAATCATAGACATTAATAAATATTCCTACACTAAATATTCCTGTATAACTCATACCCATATAGAAACAGAATATTATCAACATCCCATAAGCTCCACTCAGTTTTGCTTCCATTCATTAACTGTATCCCATGCCCCCAGGAGTAAAAACTATCTTGCTTTTTAATACCATAGATGAATTGATGAATAAAGATAAATGTAATAAATGGTAGATTAAATATTGATAAATTATACAATGTGTACTTGTATTGGTTCATTTTCATGCTGCTAATAAAGACATACCTGAGACTGGGTAATTTATAAAGTAAAACAAGTTTAATGAACTCACAGTTTCACATGGCTGGGACAGCCTCACAATCATGGTGGAAGACAAAGAGGAGCAAAGGCATGTCTTACATGGAGGCAGGCAAGAAAGAATGAGAGCCAAGCAAAGAGGGAAATCCCTTATAAAACTATCAGATCTCTTGAGTGGTCACTCTACTATTATGTGAACAGTATGGAGGAAACCGCTCTATGATTCAATTATCTCCACCTGGTCCAGCCCTTGACACATGGGGATTATTGCAATTCAAGGTGAGATTTGGGTGTGGACATAAAGCCAAACCATATCAGTACTCTTTTGGGTCTGAGTTTGACTCATTTTGTCCAGACTTCATAGGAATCAAGGATTCTCAGGAAGATTAATAGAGCTAGGAATTGAAAAAGGAAATTTCTGGTGGTGATGGAAATATTCTGTGCCCTGATTGTGATGGTGGATATGCTATGGGATACATCTGTCAAAACTCATAGAGCTGTATGCACAAGAAGAATGAATTTTACCACATATAAGTTATACCTCAGCAGGCCTGTCTTTAAAAACAGCCAAATACTGCATGTTCTCACTTCTAAGTGGGAGCTAAATGATAAGAACTTGTGAACACAAAGAAGGAAATGACAGACACTGGTGTCTACTTGAGTGGGAAGTGTGGGAGGAGGAAGAGAAGAAAAGTACTACTGGGTACTAGACTTACTATCTGGGTGATGAAATAATATGTTCAACAAACCCCTGTGGCATGTGTTTACCTATGTAACAAACTTTCACATGTACTCCCAAACCTAAATTAAAAGTTAAAAACATGTTGAGACAAAAGAACGTTAAAAATAGAAAATGAAAACTAAATGCACATTAGACTTGACAGTTATTAATGAAGAAAAAAACAGCTTTAAAAATCCAGCAGCATGAGTTCTTTGATTTTTATTCTTCTGTTTTACTATTAATGTGCCTCAAGGATTTCCTTTTTGTTAACCATTTTCTATGTTTTGAAGGTAACTTTCATATTAACATTTGACACTTACTTCAGACTCCTGATTGGTTCAGTTAATAAATGTTATTTCCTATTTGTTTAGAGGATTTTGCTTCACAATAGTGTGTAGATAGGTTTTCTGTCCCAATCAGCTGCAATTAAATGGGATTAAAAACACGTAACATAAATGTCCATCACTGCTTCCTAATGAAGGGCTGTGAAGATCATTTTACCTAGAAACCACTGTGGTCATGGCAGAAACTAGAATTATCATGTTTTTTACACTAATAGATTTTCAAATTGCACTGTTTCTTTTAATAAAACAGATTAAGCTGCTGATTTAGCTAATTCATTGTCATGTTGTAAAAGCATAAGGCTTTTTCTGTTAGCGTTCTTCTTCATAATTTGCAATTCCCTTCCATTGATTTTTAACTACAGAAGTTTGATTGACAAAGCTCTTGAGTTTCTTATAAAATTATAAAATGTTGTGTCATTAGTTAAGATCCTGAAAGTCTGAGCCTATGTGACTGAAGTGTTACAGAGTAGTAAAACCCAGCTCAGTTGCAAGCATGATCTATTAGGAGATAAATTTAAATTTAATTCAAATTCATTAAAGAAGTACCATACCTACAATTACCCCAAAATCAGAAGTAACTATCACTTGTGACTCTGATTAATTTTGATTAATATGTAAAGTAGAAAAAACATATTTTGAGACTTTACTTTTAATTTTAATTTGATTTGGGAAGATTTACTTTTGTTCATAAGCTATAATAACAATGGGTTAAGAAACAAGAAAACAAACAAAAATTGCCAACTGCTATTTTGTCTGCAAGGCAAAAACAAATAACTTTAAATTATATTTTTCATCTACTCAACAAACATGATTTAAATTTATGCTTCACACAAGATGCTGTGCTGGTAATGGCAGGCACAGCTTCTGCTCTCCCATAGGATGCATGTAGTGGGAGTGACTGATAAGTAAGTCACTATACAAATTGAAATTCGATATGCTGTAGGAGTATAAGAGATGGAGCAATCAATTCTGACTTAGTGGATAAATGAAGACTTTCGAATTCGGTCTTGAAAGGTAAATGGGATCTGAAATGGGTGAAACAGAGGAGCAGCATTTCTGATGGTGGTAAAAGTATAAGCAAAGAAATAACTAGGCATCTTCAGTAAAATGTAAATCATCTAATATGGCTCACATGAATTAAGAAGGGATGTAGAAAGAAATTTGTATCTATGAAGAATTTAGACTGTAGAATGAAAGGCCTTAAGCCTCCCTATTAGGGTTAGTTACCCTTCCACTTGTGATCCCCTATTCAATGTCTGCCTTCTTCCTATTAGGGTTAGTTACCCTTCCGCTTGTGATGCCATATTCAATGTCTGCCTTCTTCATTAGATTCTATCTCAGTGAGGGAAGTGTCAGTTTCTAACTTTTAAAGCACCTTATCACCACAATCTAACACAGAACCTTGTACATATTAGGCAATTATATTTTATAAATATAATATAAACATTTATAAAGTGAACAAGATAATATCCTACTAAAATCTTGTAGTTACTCTACACTGCATATAAAGTATACAAAAATACAGAAAGAAAGAAAGAGTTTCTTAATTATTTTTGTAGTTTTTATGTATTTAGGGGGTGGGGTATAAGTGCATGTTTCTTACATGGATACACTGCACAGGTATGAAGTTTGAGCATCATCATCTGAACAATGAACATTGTACCCAATAGGTAATTTTCCAACCCTCACCACTCTCCCACCTTTTGTAGTCATCAATGCCTACTGTTTCATTCTGTATGTCCATATATACCAGCTTTTTAGCTCCCTCTTATAATGGCAAATGTGCTATATTTTACTTTCTAATTTATTTCATTTAGCATAATGGCCTCAAGTTCCATCCATGTTGCTGCAAAATACATAATTTAAATAATTTTTACAGCTGAATAGTATTCCAAGGTGTGTGTGTGTGTGTGTGTGTGTGTGTGTGTGTGTGTGTATGTGTCCTATTTTTTTACCCAGTGCTCCATGATGGACACTTAAGTTGATTCCATGTCTTTGTTATTACGACTAGCGCAGCAGTAAACATACGAGTGCTGGTATCTTTTTGATAAAAATTATTTATTTCCCTTTGGGTAGAAGTAGTAGGATTATCAGATTGCATGGTATTCCATTTTTAGTTCTTTAAGAAATCTCTATTTTTTTTGCATAGTGGTTGTACTAATTTACATTCTCACTAACAGGGCTGGGAAACAACCCAAAAAGGGAACAGCATTCCCTTTTCTCTGCCTCCTTGCCAAAATCTGTTGTTTTTTGACTTTTTAATAATAGTCATTCTGACTGCTATAAGGTGGTATCTCTCTGTGGTTTCCATTCACAGTTCGCTGATGATAAGTGACATTTAGCATGTTTTTCATATGTTTGTTGGCTGTTTGTATATCTTCTTTTGAAAAATGTCTATTTATGTCATTTGTCCATTTTTAATGGGTTTGGTTTTCCTCCTGTTGAGTTTAGTTTCTTGTAGATTCTGGATATGAGCCCTTTGTCAGATGTATGGTTTGCAATATTTTTCTCAGTCTGTAAGTTGTCAGTTCCCTCTTTTTATTATTCCTTTGGCTGTGCAGAAGCTTTTTAGTTTTATTAAAGTCCATCTCTCTATTTTTGTTTTTGTTGCATTAGCTTTTGAGGACTTGGTTGTAAATTATTTACCTAGAAAATGTCCAGAATAATTATTCCTAGGTTTTCTTGTAGAATGTGTATAGATTCATGTCTTACATGTAGATCTTTAATCCTTCTTGAGTTAATTTTTGTATATGGTGAGTGGTATGGGTCCAGTCTTACTCTTCTACATATGACCCTCCAATGTTCCCAGCACCGTATATTGAAAATGGTGTCTCTTCTCCAGCATATATTTTTGTTAACTTTGTCAACAAAAGATCAATTGTTTTTTGGTATATGGATTTATTTCTGGGTTCTCTATTCTTTTCCATTAATTTACATGTCTATTTTTGTAACAGTGCAATGCTGTTTGATGGTTATAGCCATGTAGTATAATTTGAAGTCAGATAATGTGGCCTGCCGCTTCGTTCGTTTTGCTAGGATCACTTTGTCTATTCAGGCTATTTCTGTCTCCATAAAGTTTTTAAGATTATTTTTTAATTCTGAAATTTTAAGATTGTCCCACATTATTATTTTGTTGCTGTTTATCTCCTTATGTCTAGTAAAATTTGTTTTGTGAACGTGAGTGTGTTGAAGTTGGGTGCAAACTTATTTAAGATTGCTATAATCTTCCTCTTGATTCTTTTATCATTATATAATGACCTTTTTGTGTTTTTTACTTTATTTGATTTAAATACTGTTTTATCTAAGTATAGCTACTCCTGCCCATTTTTTGTTTCCATTTGCATGGAATATTTTTTCCACCTGTTGATTTACAGTTTATATGTGTCTACAGAAAAGATGAGTTTATTGTAGGTAGCATGGAGTTGAACAGTGTCTTTTTGTCTATTCTTCAGTCTTTTAGGTGGAACATTTAATCTATTGACATTGAGTGTTAATATTGACATGTAAGGTTTTGTTACTGTCGTGTCATTGCTTTCCAGTTTTAGATATTCTTTTTTCTGTTTTCTTTGTGGTTTTATGAAATTATTTTGTGTTGACATTTGATTCCTTTCTCTTCCTTATTTGTGGGATTATTTTATAAGAATTGTTAGGGTGCTATTTGTGAGTGTTTTAGTCATAGCAAATATTGACCTTCCTTTTTATTTTTTTTTAATTTGGATACATAAGGGGTGCATATATTTATGGGGTATGTGAGAGATTTTGAAACAGGAATGTAGTGTATAATCATCACATCAAGGTAAATGGGGTATCCATCAACCCAAATATTTATCCTTTGCTTTACACACAATTAAATTAGACTCTTCTGGTTATTTTAATATGTATAATAAATTAATAGTGACTATCATCATCCTGTTGTGGTGTCAAATAGTAGGTCTTATTTATTCTTTCTAACTATTTTTTTAGTATCCATTAACCGTACCCACTTCCACCCACTTGCCCACTAACCTTCCAAGCCTTTGATAACCATCCTTCTATTTCTCTATTTCCATGGCTTAAGTTGTTTTAATTTTTAGTGCCCATAAATAAGGGAAAACATGTAAAGTTTGTTTTTCTTTGCCTGGCGTAGTTCACTTAACATAATGACCACCAGTTCCATCCATATTGTTGCAAATGTCAGGATCACATTCTTTTTAATGGCTAAACAGTACTCCATTGAGTATATGTACCACATTTCCACATTTCCTTTAATCATTCCTCTGTTAATAGACACTAAGTTTGCTTCAAAATCTTAGCTATTGGGAATAGTGCTGCAGTAAACATATTAATGAAAATATAACTTCAATATACAGATTTCCTTACTTGGGATATACACCTAACAGTGGGAATGCTGGATTGTAGGTTAGCTCCATTTTTAGTTTTTTGAGGAACCTCCAATTTGTTCTCCATAGGGGTTGCACTAATTTACATTCCCACCATCAGAGTAATAGAATTCCCTTTTTCCCATATCGTCACCAGCATTTGTTATTGCCTGTCTTTGGATAAACAGAATTTTAAGTGGATCACCTGAGGTCAGGAGTTTGAGACCAGCCTGGCCAACATGGTGAAACCCTGTCTTTAAAAAAAAAAAAAAAAGGAATTTTAAGTGGAGTAAGGGAAAATTTTACTATACTTTCAATTGGTATTTTTCTAATAATCAAAAATGTTGATTACCTTTTCATATACCTATTTGACATTTTTATGTCTTCTTTCAAGAAATGACTATTGAGATGGGTTTACCTATGTTTTCATCAAATTATTAAATTTTTCCTATAGAGTAATTTAAGCTTCTAGCTATTTTGATTACTAATCCCTTGTCAAATAGGTAGTTTGCAAATATTTTATCCCATCTTGTAGATTGTCTCATCACTTGGTTGATGGTTTCCTTTTTTGTGCAGAAGCTTTTTAACTTAATGTGATTCTGTTTGTCTATTTTTTCTTTGGTTGCCTGTGTGTGTAATGCATTACTCAAGAAATCTTTGCCCAGACCAATGTCTTGGAGAGTTATGCCAGTGTTTTCTTTTAGTAGTTTCATAGTTTGAATTCTTAGATTTAAGTCTTTATTCAATTTTTAATTGATTTTTTGTGTATGGCAAGATATGGGAGTCTAATTTCATTCTTCTACATATAGATCTGAACACCATTTGTTGAAAAGACTGTCCTTTCTTCAATATATGTTTGTGGAAACTTTTTCGAAAATGAGTTAGCTGTAGACATATGGAACTGTTTAGGATTCTCTGCTCTGTTTCATTGGCTTACGCATCTGTTTTTATTCAGTACACTTCTATTTTGGTTACTATAACACTGTAGTGTAATTTGAAGTCAGATAATGTGATTTCTCCAGTTTGTTCTTTTTTTCTCAGGAGAGCTTGAGCCAGTTTGAGTCTTTTGTTGTTCTGTATACTTTTTTAAATTGCATTTTCTATTTCTGTGAAAAATTACATTGATAATTTGATAGGGATGGCATTGAATCTGTAGATTTCTTTGGATAGGATGAGCATTTAAATCATATGTATCCTTCCATTCCAATCCTTGAGCGTGTAATATCTTTCCATTGTTTTGTGTCCTCTTCAATTTCTTGCATCAATATTTTGTAGTTTTCGTTATAGAGATCTATAACTCCTTTAATTAAGCTTATTCCTGACATTTTATTTTACTTGTAGCTATTGTAAATGAAATTACTTTATTGGTTTATTTTTCTGATTGTTCACTGTTGGCATACAGAAATGCCACTTACTTTTATATGTTGATTGTATATTCTGCTACTTTACTAAATTTATTTAGTAGTTCTAATAGTTTTTCTAGTGGAGTCTTTAGGTTTTTCCAAATTTAAGATTATATTTCTTGAAAGGAAGTATAAATTCCTTTCCTGTTTGTAAGCCCTTTATGTCTTTATTTTGTCTGGTTTCTTTATCTAGGACTTCCAGTACTATGTTGAATAACAGTGGTAAAAGTGGGCATCCCGGTCTTGTTCCAGATCTTAGAAAAAAGGTTTTCAGTTTTTTCTCATTCAGTAGGATACTAGCTGTGGATCTGTCATATGTGGCTTTCATTATGTTGTGGTATGTTCCTTCTATATGCAGTTTTTGATGGTTTTTATCATAAATGGTGTTGAATTTTATCAAATGCTTTTTCAGCACAAATTGAAATTATTATATGGATTTTACCCTTCATTCTGTTGATATGATGTATCACATTGATTGATTTGCATATGTTGAATCATCCTTGAATCACTAAGATAAACCCCACTCTGTCGTGATGAATGTTTTTATCAATGTACTATTGTATTTGGTTTGCTAGTATTTTGTTGAGAACCTTTTTCATCAATATTCATCAGAGGTATTGGCCTATAGGTTTTTTTGTTTCTTTTTTTAATGTGTCTTTGGTTTGGTATTAGGATAATACTAGCTTCGTAGAAATAAGTTTATGAATCTCATCTATTTTAGAATGAGTCACCACTATTTTTAGGAACAGTTTAAGTAGATTGGTATTAGTTTCTCTTTAAATGTTTGGTAAAAATCAGCAGTGAAGCCATCAAGTCCCAGGCTTTCCTTTGCTGAGAAAAGTTTTCTTATTACTTCAGTCTTATTACTTGTTAATGGTCTGTTCAGGTTTTGGATTTTTTCATGGTTTGATTATGGCAGGTTATACATGTCTAGGAATTTATCCATTTGTTCTATAGTTACCAACTTACTGGCATACAGTTGCTCATAGTAGCAACTAAAGATACTTTGAATTTCTGTACTATCAGTTCCAATGTTTCCTTTTTCATCTCTGATTTCATTTATTTTACTCTTCTCTGTTTTTTTTAAGTTAGGCTAAAAGGTTTATCAATTTTGTCTTCTCAAAAAAGCAAATTTTCATTTTATTCATATTTTATATTCTTCATTTTCATTTCAATTGTTACTGCTCTGATTTTATAATTTCTTTTCTTCAGCTAACTTTGACTAGTTTGCTTTTGCTTTTCTAGCACTTTAAGATGCATTGTTATGTTATTTATTTGAAGTTTTTGTTCTTTTTGATATAGGCATTTATAGATATGAACATTCTTCTTACTACTACTTTCACTATATTCCATAGGTTTTGGTATTAATATCATTTATTTCAAGAAATTGTTCAATGTTCTTCTTAATTTCTTCATTGACTCATTGGTCATTAATTAGCATATTGTTTAATTTCCATGAGTTTTGTATAGTTTCCAAAATTTCTCTTATTAATGATTTCTAGTTTTAATCCATTGTAGTTGAAGAAGATCCTTGATATGTTTTCACTTTTTGTGAATGTTATAAGACTTGTTTTGTGACCAAACATATGTTCTAGCCTTTAGAATGATCCGCATACTGAGGAAAATGTTCTGGATGAAATGTTCTGTAAATATCAATTAGGTCCATGTGATCTATAATGCAGATTAAGACAAAAGATTTTTTGTTGTCTCTCTACTTAGGATGAGAGTAGTTTACACTCTGGAGTTTCAGTGTTATAATATTCTGTGTTTTTCTGTGTACTTACTACTACCAGAGAGTTTTATACCTTCAGATGATTATTTATTGCTCATTAGTGTTCTTTTCTTTCTGATTGAAGTACTTCCTTCAGCATTTCTTATAGGACAGCCCTGGTATTAATGAAATCCCTCAACTTTTGTTTGCCTTGGAAAATATTAATTTCTCCTTTATATTTGAAGGCTATTTATTGGATATACTGTCGTAGGATAAAAGCTTTTTTTTTTTGTTGTTCCTTCATCACTTTAAATTTGTCATCCCACTCTCTTCCTGATTATAAGGTTACCAGTGAAATGTCTGCTGCCAGATATATTGGAGCTCTATTTTATGTTTTTTTTTTTCTTGTCTCTTGCTGCTTTTAGGATTCTGTTTTTATCCTGGATCTTTGGGAGTTTAATTATTAAATTTCTTGAGATATTCTTCTTTAAGAATAGTTCTTCTTATCTATACTCCATAGCCTGATGAGGCCAAATGCACTCCTAATAGGGGTTTATAGAGGCAATTATCCTTTTTTATATATTGCTTACTTTCAGAATTGTATATATTCATGTGAATATATGTATACATGTGAAGACATAAATGCCTATACAGAATTACAATTTAATTTAATTCAACCAACTTCTATTGAGAGCTTATTTTGTTTCATTATTTTGATATGTAAATTGAGGCAAATGAAACCTTGCTGTCAACTCCTGCTATATATACATGCACACATACACATTTTGCACAATCAGTTGAAGCTGCCTTTGCAAAAATTATAAAAATGAGAAAATTATGAAAATGACAGAGATCTAACCTACTGATTCCCTTTTGTTTCTAACCTCCAAGCTGCCCTTAATTCCTGAGGATAGGCCCTGTTAACTTTGGGAGAAACTTAGTTTAAAGTTTAAATTTGAAACAGAGATGATGACAGACCTTTCCTGTAACAAACCCCTTCCCTGCCTGGGGATCAAACTACCTTTGTAATACTAACAAATTAGCCACAAGATTAAAAAGTATGATTTAGGAGCCATGCTGCCAGAGACCATAAGATCCCTAACCCTCCCAATTGTTCCTGGGAATAACATCACTATTTTGAAACCTAAGATTGGTGCTCAAGACATTGTTCAGATTCTGTATTCTGATGTACTAGCTGACAACAACCAGCTGAGTAATCTGGTTCAACCAGTTCTGTGAACCCACCCAGGAACAGAATACAGCAAGAAGAACCCACTTCAACCCTCTATGATTTCATCTCTGACCTGACCAATCAGCACTTCCCACTGCCTGCTCACTACCTACCAATTATTCCTAAAAACCCCCAGTCTCCTAATTTTCTGGGAGACTGATTTGAGTAATAAAACTCCAGTCTCCTGTTCAGCCAGCTCTGTGTGAATTAAACTATTTCTCTGTCACAATTCCTCTGATTTGATAAATCAGCTCTATCTGGGTAGCAGGTGAGACAGTACATTGGGTGGTTACACAGTTACTTTCCGTAGGAAAAAGCACATGATTGAAATCTCCTTTTAGCATCCTTCAAATAAATAAATAAACAAACCAGAAAAGGGTCTTCTCACCTGCAATATAATGTTTTAAATGTCTATTAGAGACTTTCTATTTTGCCACTATGTTAAACATGAGTGAAATATTGGCTTCCAAATAAAATGTAGCTCCAAGGAACACAACAGATCCAATATTAGAATAGTCATATATTCAATAAATTTCTACTGAGAAGCAGGTAGTTGTTAGAATTTAGTACACTTGAGAAATCAGATATTTGTAGTTGTCTCATATACAGTTCAAAAGAAGCAATTCTATTTTCTGGTTGTAATGCTCAATAAATTGAAGAAAGCATCAGAGACATTTTTTTTCAGAGTTACGTAGGTAACTATCAGTGCACTATGTTTTGAGAAGTCATGTGTTCTCTACCATATTGTTTCTTCAGGTGAATCTGCCATATCTCAGAAATTCACAAATTGATTATTCATAAAGTCATCCCATCTAAATTAAAACATTTTGAAAGTCGTATTAAATACAAATATTAAATGATTTTGGTTAAACTGATTTATCAGACTTAGTTTCCTGACATAATTGAGAGAAAATATGATAGAAAAACAAACACACCTAGTGATGCCAGAGAGTTCATTAATGAATCAAATTTCTCAGTTAGAGAGGCAAAGCGAATGGGAAAACCATTTATATATTAATTAATAGACATGTACTTAGAACCTGTTTTGTGTCAGGCCACTGTGTTTTAGCCACTAGGGTTATATTAATAAAAAAGAAAGACCCAATTCCTGTTCTCTAGGAGCTAAAAATAAACCTTAAACACGAATCAGGATATGAAGAAGTAAGGTTATAATTTTATGCAGGTTGGAGATTGATTATGGAAATACTCTCAGAGAAGAGAATGTTTTGAATAAAATGAGGGTGTTGGCTATGCAGATATCTAGGAGGAGGTGCCCTATCGGCAAAGGAAATAGCAAGTGCAAAGGCTCTGAGGCAGCGGTATGGCTGATAACATTCAAGAAACAGCAAAGATCCTCCAATGACTAGATAAGAGATGATGAGAAATAAAACAGTAGGAGATAAAGTAAAAGGGTGATAGGGGTCTGATCATGCAGAATCTTCTGTCATACTAAGTAATTTTACTTTGACTTTGATAGATAGCTATTGGAGTATCTTCTGCATAGAAGTATCAGGATTTTATACTTTAAAATGATCACTTTTAAGAATAGATGAGTTTTAAGAATAGATTACAGGGGTCAAGGGGAAAGGAACAAGAATATTTAGCAAGTTAGTGACATAATCCAAGCTAAAGAAAAAGTTAGCAAAGTGGTCGTCTTCTGACTGTATTTTCAAGGTAGATATAGTAGGATTACTTAATAACTACAAATAAGTGTGAGGGAATAGTCAAAGATGACACCAAGATTTTTGCTTGAGCAATGGAAAAAAATGAAGAATGGAGTTGCCAATAAGTGATATGAAGTAAACTTCAGGTAGAGTTTGTGGTGTAATATTGATATGATTTGGCTGTGTTCCCACCCAAATCTCATCTTGAATTCCCACGTGTTGTGGGAGAGACACAGTGGGAGGTAATTGAGTCATGGGACAAGTCTTTCTTATGCTGTTTTCATGATGGCAAATAAGTCTCATGAGATCTGGTGATTTTAAAAGGGGGAGTTTTTCTGCATAAGCTCTCTCTCTTTGCCGGCCACCATCCATGTAAGATGTAACTTGCTCTTCCTTACTTTCTGCTATGATTGTGAGATCACCCCAGGCAAGTGTAAGTGTAAGTCCATTAAACTTGTTTTTTTTTTTTTCCCCAGTCTCGGGTATGTCTTTATCAGCAACATGAAAATGGACTAATACAGTAAATTGGTACAAGTAGAATGGGACACTGTTGGTAAGAGACCCAAAAATGTGGAATTGAATTTGGAAATGGGTAACAGGCAGAGGTTTGAACAGTTTGGAGAGCTCAGAAGAAGAAAGAAAAATATGGGAAAGTTTGGAACTCCCTAGAGACTTGTTGAATGGCTTTGACCAAAATGTTGATAAAAATATGGACAAGGAAATCCAGGCTGAGGTGGTCTCAAATGGAGATGAACTTGCTGGAAACTGGAGCAAAAGTGACTTTTGTTATGTTTTAGCAAAGAGACTGGTGGCATTTTGTCCCTGCCCTAGAGATTTGTAGAACCTTGAACTTGAGAGATATGATTTAGCGTATCCTTAGCTTTCAAATGGCCTTTCTAAACCTTTCATCAAACTAGCATTCAAGAGGTTTTTTTTTTTTTTTTTTTTTTTTTTTTTTTTTTTTTTTTTTTTTTTTTTTTTTTTTTTACGTATTTTTTACCAAGATTGGATAAAAGTGCAAAAAAAAA
>CAUYLG010070807.1:0-30718 GCA_963573385.1 Cacajao melanocephalus
CCCAAATGCCCATCAATGATAGACTGGACAAGGAAAATGTGGCACATATACACCATGGAATACTATGCAGCCATAAAAAACGATGAGTTTGTGTCCTTTGTAGGGACATGGATGAACCTGGAAACCATCATTCTCAGCAAACTGACAGAAGAACAAAAAATCAAACACCGCATGTTCTCACTCACTCATAGGCGGGTGTGGAACAATGAGGACATGTGGACACAGGGAGGGGAGCATCACACACTGGGGTCTGTTGAAGGGGGCCAACGGAAGGACAGCAGGGGGTGTGGGTGGTGGGGAGGTTGGGGAGAGATAACATAGGGAGAAATGCCAGATGTGGGTGACGGGGGGATGGAGGCAGCAAACCACATTGCCATGTGTGTACCTATGTAACAATCCTGCATGGTCTGCACATGAACCCCAGAACCTGAAGTACAATTAAAAAATGTATATATATATTTTGCCTAACTTCATTTGCCTCTGCCAACTAGAATGGAAGCCCTTTTTAGGAACTAGAAGGATTCTTTGTCCCCTCTATTTTGTTTCCTGTTGCATTCCCAGGGCCTCGATCAGTTCCTGGCTTAATACATATTGTTTAATTGAATACCTGTATCTGGTATTGACTTGCAATCCTTCGCTGCAGGACAAATAAATCCTCCGTTTGGTAAGGCCAGGAGAAAATCTGTTCATTCATTTAACTTTTTTTTTTTTCACTGAGTGCTGACCATGATAACCAGCACCGTGCCAAGCTGGTCCAGATGTCGTCTTTTCATATCGCAGGTTCCATGATCTGCTTCTGTTTATTCCCCTTGTCATTGCATTGAAATGACTGATTGCTTGTTTCTGGGCTTTTACATCCGTAGCAAAGACATTTTCATCTCGTTCTGACTGACATTATTCCAGTTCAGATTTTAAGCAGACGTATCATCTAGTATATTTCTAAAAATCAATCAATCTCTATTCCTCTTGAGTTTTAAAATCCCAGAATGCTAGAAAGGCCTGTGTGCACTTTACAAACTCCGGCTCCTTTGAGTTCTTCTGGAATGAGTGTCATTTTTCTTATGTTGTGCTTTAGTTATATTTTTCTCCTTCTCTACTCCCCTTTCAGCTTCTTTGTGCAGTGTAAAAGGTGTTCAGAGCCTTATATGTTTGTGAAAAGAATTAAACTTCAGTGTGTAACCTGACTTAAGAAAAGTTGGCTTATAGTGCAAATATCACAGACTCTATGCTACTTCTCATAAGCAATATCAAATATTCTCCTTGGCATCAATAATTCAAGCTGTTATGCTCTCATGCCCCTGAATGTCACATAAATGCATGAGAAATGTATTTGTGCTTTACAAATATAGTCAGAAATAACTGCTCCCTGCTAGTTACTTAATGTGCTTCCTTCCATTCTTGCTACTCTCCTATAGATCTGGACAAGGGGTTATCCTGTATGTCAGTAGCAGACAAATTTGTCTATTTTAGGAGAGCGAGTGAAACTGTTTCACCATATCTGAACTCTTGGCCTTTTGAAAGCATCAGAGCACATTTGCCAAGGGATACAGTTGTCAAAGCCTTTCTTTTGCCTTCGATTTTCTTCCCAGAAACTTATGTTAAAGATAAACAAAGCAGGGCACTAGCTGACACGCTAAGGACAGATTTTAATCAGTCATATGCCACTGCAGTGGGGAAAAGAGTCCAGCATGAGCTGAACTCAACTGACGTGTGCGGAAGTGACTGGGTGCTACAAAAGGAGAACAAGTGAGTGGGGAGTGGATGCGCAGGGGCTTAGTAGTCAGAGGAATGGAGAATTGAAGGAGGCAGGAACAAGAGTTTTGTCCGTGAGAAACCTATCTGGGTTTTTAAATTGGTGCTTACTGAAGTTGGGCTTCCACCCTCGCACAGAGACTGAGACGGGAGTCCTGTCTTCAGGTGTCCGCTGAAACAAACAGTAAACTCTCTGGGCTGCCTTGAGTTTTCTCAGGCAGGCACTTTAAGGGGGGCTACAGTCAGCCTAGGAAGGTGGCCTAGAGCTGTTAGAAGCGATATTAGTGTTTATTCAACTGTTTATAGGACAAGATTGAGACCTAGTCAAAGGGGGCCCACAGGAGCATGGCTGGAGTTTAGTCAAAGAGAGAACGCTCATCATCTATCCTGTTACATGATTGTACCTCTGGCTCACTGGGACTGTGGAAGCACCGACAACTTTCAGAATTTCCTGGATTTTCAACTCCTCTGTGCACACCAGATCGGATATTGTCTTGAAACTGAAGCATTAAGTCCTCTTGCAGTTCTCGACTTCTGTGAATTCGTTACTGTTTGGTGAAGTGCACCAAGAAATTCCCTCTGAGAGCCAGGAAGTAGCGCTCTGCTCAAGTGTGCCAAGTCATACCCAGAGATTTCATAGCTTGTTCAAGGTTAAACAGTAAGTTTGCAGAAAAACTTATGGTTTGTAAAGTAATCCCAGAAATATCAGTGTGTTTGATTTACACAACCTTCTTGGGGAGGAGACAGGGAACTGAGCTATGTTTTGTAGATAAGAATAAGCTCAGAGAAAGTAAGTGCTTGTGGAGGTGACCCAGACAGTAAAGCTGACAAATCGGGCTGGGAAGGAGGTTTCGGGGCACTGTTTCTGAGCTGCGCCTCATCCTATCAGGTTTGTGATGCACTTGGCACCTCCAACACTAGGCATATTTCATGATACTTAAAGTTTTATTACTGAACATCGCTGGAAACTATGAGGAAACAAAGGTAAACTGAAGTGAGGAGAATGAGATGTTGCAGGAAGGTGATATATCACAAAGTGGGTATTTTTTAGAAGGTCCAACTCCAAATATCTTCCTCTTTCTTCAGGTAAGGGGCCACATGCTTTCGTTTAACCATGGGCATAGTCCGCTGTATTTTTTTCTTGCTGATTTTCCTTAATCCGTGCTGTCTTCACAACTACATTGTGATCTTCTGGAAGATAAGAATGATATCTCTTATTTGTATGTATGCAGAAAAAAATGATTTGAAAAACTCAATATTGCCTATTTTTCTGTGAGTTGATTTATATATTTTCAGTAATAAAAGTGCAATAGTTTATAAATAGTCATTTAAGTTCAGCAATAAAAATCATAGACAGAATTTATTATCTTATTACTCTTTTTTTCCTTTAGTTCGGAAAGAAATATAAAACTATATTGGGAGGACAACTTGCTTTTTCTGTTTGTTTGCAGTGAGTTTTGCTCAGGTTTCAATTCTTAAGTTTATTTAAGAGATTACACACAACACCTCCTCCAAATTAGGTTGATTTGAATGTTGTGTAATGACAGAATAAAAGTTACCCTATGACTATATGACCCAGCAATTTCATTACACGTATATACCCAAGGAGAATAAAAACATATGCCCATACAAAAATATGTAAAAAATGTGAATAGCAGCAGAGTTTGTAATAGTCAAAATATAGAACAAACCAACGTCCATCCACAGATACAGAGATAAATAAACTGTAGTTCCATACAGTGGAAATTATACAGGTGTGAGAAGGGAAAGGTACTGATACATGCTACAACATAGAAATAAGCCCTGACAACATTTTGCTAAGTGAAAGAAGCAAGTTACAAAGTCACACATATTATATAATTCCACTTACTGAAGTGTCAATAACAGGCAAATCTATAAAGACAGAATGTAGATTCGTGGTGGTGAGGAGCTGGTGAGATTAGAGAATAAACAGTCTTATCTATTGGGTACAAGTATTTTCTTGGAGTGATAAAAATGTTCTGGAATTAGTTCGTGATGATTGTTGTACAACTTTATGAATGTATTAAAAGCCACTGAGTCGTACACTTAAAAGGTGAATTTGATGATATATGAACTATCTCAACAGAACTGTTATATAAAAACATAATGACATATTATTTGTTTAAAATAAAGGACAAGGATGATATTCATTCTCTTCACTTAAAATAACAATAAAATTTGTGACTATCAGTGCATTTTTTGACAAACAATTACAGTGGTCTTATGTGAAAAAGAGAGGCTTTCGAAAAATCTTCATGGAAACTGGCTTTAGAAAAATCTCCATGGAAATATGGAAACAATGATAATTTTTAATTAAGTTCTTGAACTGAAAACATCCTACTTTATTTAATTTAAAAGATTAATTTAAATTTAAGAATAAAATGCAAGGCATTTCAAATGTTGATGGAATTATGGAATTTTTTTGTGTTACTTTAATTAAAAAGCAAGATTACACTGTGAAATTTACTTTTTCCCTAAAAAACCTTTTGGAAGAAAACTCTATTTAGAGGATAGACATTTTTTTCTGTTGTAATTACTTGATATTTACTTTTTGTTCCCTCAAGAGGAGTTGCCCTCGTATATATTAAAATAATGTGTTAATGCCTCTAGGGGGAATAAAAATGATTTGGTCGTTTTATTTCTGGAAAATGCCCAGATGAAAACTGCTCACTTGGTGTGATTGGTTAGAATTAAGCCACCTTCCAGGTGTCTCTCTCCTGTTCCCTGGAGTTTGGTGCTAGCCCAGAACAATCTGGGGGAAGTGAATTTCATTGTGATTGGCCTAGGGTTATTGTTTTAGTTAAAAGAATTTGCCAGTGATCCAAATTTGTATTAGGACTTTTACTCCTGTTGTGGTCATCAAGACTTGCAAAGGGTGCAGAGTATGACCGTGGTGAGTAGATGCTACTCATGTACATATTGAGATCAGAAAAAGCTAATACACATGTCATCCTAAGGCCAACATCCAGTGTCCTTGGGCCTGAGTGATATGAACCTACCATTAACCTTTACCATTTTTGTAAAGATTCAATATGAAAACATACACAACCCTTTAGCATAACTACGTCACGTAGTTGTAATAATGAAAATAAAACTACTTAAATTCCATCCTCTCTTCTGTACCAGGGATGTTCAATCTACGTTACTCCAACTCACTTCACCTAAATTGAGGATCATCGAGTTTTAAATATATTTATTCTGGAATTCCTAGTTAATTTGTAAACTATGATCACTTTAAACTTTTATAACAAAAGTTATTAGTTTCCCAAAACTCAGTAGGAGAAAGAGGACAATGGTAAGTCCTTGTTGCTGGGCATTAAGTGTTTTCCAGAATCTAGAGGATCCTCACCTAATGCAACTCTGCACTCAGTGTTGTGCTTGGTCAAACCAAACCTCATTCTCCTTCACTCAGTAACTTCCCACACCTCCTTTGCCATTTTACTCTTGGTAAGGCTGACTCTATCTCCCCCTATAGAAAAAGAAAAATTGCTTCAGCAGCTTCCATCCACGGACATTACTTGCTATTGTAGTGATTGGCTCGTGACCCAATGTGGTCCAACAATTTCTATGCAGAGATTTCTGGAGCCTTTGGAAAAAGAAGTAAACTTCCTTTGTTTCCTGAAATAACTTCCGGAAGAAATCCTCTACCCATTGAAAGAGAATAAGCACGAGGTAGCCCTATGGCTACTTAGAACTAAAAGGGAAACGACTCTTAGAAGGAACCTGCTGTCAGCAAACCAAAGCAGAGAGAATGAACAAAGTTGGTCTTTGTGAGATTATTGCACTGCTGAATTAAACGGTGCATGAAACCTTCCTGACTTTTGATTTCCATTACTTAAGCCAATAAATGCCCTTTATTCCATGAGCTAGATATATTTTATTTTCGTTGTTTCTATAAATATAACAAAATACTAGAAAAAGTCATATGTGTTTTGGTATTGTTTCTGTTACTAATATTTATGAAAAAATACAGACTAATAAAGATCTAAAATCTATTTATTGACACTGTAAGTGATAAAGCATACATAAAGAAATATACATTTTAAACTAGAAAACAATGAAAACATAGAGCAAGACAGACAGGAGTGTTATACAAATAAAAATATTTTATTTTTCAAAATGTAGAAAATTTTAAAGATAAATATAAACCATCTTTAGAGAAAGATTATTTACCTTTAAACATATACATCTTAAATAAATTCAATTTTCCTATTATGTTTCACATCTTGTAAAAAAGAACAGTAGAGGTTATTTCAATACAATGACGTTATCTACAAGTATTGCTGCAAGAATAAAGATAATTGATCATTTAGCTGCATATTTCGATATGGTATATATTTATTAAATAGAATTCAAATAGAATTTTATTGAAACTAAACTAAATGAATAAGGGTTACTGTATACATACAACTACATAATTACATTCACCTTATTGCATTCTTTTGAAGTACAGTGAAATGTTGATTTACATATACAGATCCTCAGTTCAGATAGTACAGGATAAATAGTTGAAATTCAGATATAAAACACTCTACCTGACAGAATTAGATTCGCTGACGTGAATATTGGCTATTTTGTGACTGCGTAAAGGATCAATGAGGCTATATTCACCATTTTTTCAGTGTTTTTCTCTCTACTGTTCCACTGCGTCAGTTCTGCAGACCTGTCATCTAACTCCTTCTCTCTGTCATTTCAACTCCAAAACTGAGCCCATGTAGCTGGCTGTATTTATTTCTGTTACTTTACTTTTTATTTCCACTAGTTGCATTTTTTGATAACTTCTCTTCTTTTGTTAAAATTTTCTATTTTTTCATTTGTTTTGCAGAGAATTTCAAATTGCTGTTGAAACATTTTTTTTTATGATTGCTTTAAAATTCTTGTCGGATAATTGCAATTAGTGATATGTTTAATTGTTGGTGTTCTGTGTTTTTCCTTTATCTTTCAAGTTGTGATCTTCCTAGTTCTCAGTATAACACATACTTTTTAATTGTATTCTGTCTTGGGCTAATTAGGTTTCAAGACTGGGTACTACTTAAGATTCTTTAAAAGAGGGCATTTACCTTGTTTGGATTTAGTGCACAGATCCCGGTCTAGTTTTATAGACTGATTGTCTGGCTCTATTAGCTGTGGCATTTTTGAGCCTGTGTGGTGCTATTTATTCTGAATGGTTTATCTTGTGCCAATGGGGCTTCCATTGGTCCCTGCTGGTGCTTCTTTGGGTGGGCAGAAGAAGCTATGCACGCCAGGTTGCCGCTAAGGGATCCTTTGTCTTGTGGTGACTAAGAGCATTTCCAGCCCAGCACTTGTGAAGGGCTCTGCCTGACTGTGGAAAAAGTGGGATGATGAGCAGCACCTCTCAGGCAGCTCCTGGGGTCAAGGTCACCTTTGCAGGTGCTCCCCACAGTGTGATATCTCTGGCTAGGGAAGGGTGTCTCAGGCCCTGGGGGACTAAGTGGCTTCCCAAGCTGAGCATTTTTTGTAGCAGTTGCCGCTGCTGCTGTCCCTGGTAAATGGAATCATTCAGTGGAAGAAGCAGTCCCAGGCCAAGGAAGAAGAGCACCACTTGTAGCCGCAGGACTTCTGATCAGTCTCCTCCACTGGTTTGCCCCAGCTTGCTTGGTATGCTGGAAGTCTTTCCACACATGTGTGGTTTGTGACTAGCTGGTCTTCCCTCTGTGAGGCTGGGGGTCAGGAAGTGTTGGGCTTGGATGTCCTTCCACTGTTGCATGGGGTAATAATATGACATCCTACTTCTGGGCTGTTCCTCCAGTCCTGGCCCCTACCCAGGTTCCTTTCTCTTTGAACCTTTCAGAGCTCTGTTCTGGTTGTCTTTCACATTTTTGTCCCACATGTCTATCGTTGAGCTTGTGGGGAGGAGGAGGGAGAGATAGTTTTCACCATATCGTCTGGACTAGAAGTCCCTATTTCATTTTAAAACAGCCATTTTTTCTTATCCTTCAGCGATACTTTATTAACTGGAAGGGAAAATAAATTAGCAAGATGTAGAGATTCAATGGGCTGAGAGTTTAGTAGACAAATTTTAAAGGTGAGAAAGGTAAAAACCCATATAATTTAGTTGCATGCATTGGCTTCAGATATGCTATGTGATAGGTCATGAGTGATTCCTGAATGATGAGATTCCGTAGGATTTCAGAGAAGAGTCACAGTAAGCTAGAAAGGGTGGGGAGATTTCTCTGAAGGGAGCTGCAGCTTTCCTGGGAATGAATTTGGCGGAATAGAGAATGTGTCAGTCCATTTTCACACTGCTAGAAAAAACTACCTGAAACTCTGTAATTTATTTAAAAGGGAAGTTTAATTGACTCACAGTTCTGCATGGCTGGGGAGGCCTTAGGAAACTTACAATAATGGCAGAAGGCAAAGGAGAAGCAAGCATCTGCTTCACAAAGCGGCAGGAGAAAGAGCGAGCAAATGGGGAACTGCCACACACTTCTAAAACCATCAGATTTTGTGAGAACTCACTCACTATCATGAGAACAGCATGGGGGAAACTGCCCCATGATATCCAGTCACCTCCCACCAGGTCCCTCACTCAACACATGGGAATTACAATTCAAGATGAGATTTGGGTAGGGACACAGAGCCAAATCATATCAGAGAATTTACAAGATTTTATGGAAAAATCCACACATTTCTATGTAGAAAGCAATACTTAATTATTGATAGTAAGAGCTCTAGAGTGACAATTTCTGGATTGGAATATTTACCCTTTCCAGGAATTGACATCACAAACGTTACCAAACCATCTGTAATTGCGGTGTCCTTGTATGAAAATGAGCCAGTATTAGTACCTGCCTCCAGGACTAAATGAGCTAACATGTCAACATTTCTTAGTGCAGTGTCTGGATAAGCATCTGATTATTGTTATCTTCTATTATTAGACATATCCTGTGGAAACTATTGCTCTTCTTAGAAATTGACACTAGTCTTCCTTATTATGTAAGGTTTATTACTGAGATTTTTAAAAATCATCAGGAATGTGATATGTGAGTGTATGGATGCATGGATGGATGGATGGATGGACAAGTGGATGAATGAATGAATGCATGATAGATGGATGATGGATGGATAGATGGATGGCTAGATGGATGGACAAGGGGATGAATGAATGAATGGATCATGGATGGAAGAATGGATGGATGGAAAACTGGGTGGATGGAGAAACAAAGAAAAATTCCGTCTGCCTTATAGTGGATAACGCTAGACAATGTTTTGCTGATGTAATCCTTCCTACGGCTTGTTTCAGTTAATCAAATTATGTGTCGGCCACCTGTTTTTTTCATATTGCTGATTCATTAGAATAAGTATATTAGATTCTGCATAAGATTTTTAAGTGATTATGTTAAGGTTTGTATAGATGAATTAGTTAAATGCATCCTATATCTAGCTCCTGTTGTTAGTTAGATGCTTGTCCATAGTTGCAAAATTAAATAAATATATTAAAGAGGTACCTAGACATTATTGCACAACATATAAATAGTTATCTTGAGTAATTTTCAAGTAATTTTAATTTTCACTCTTCTATCCCATAGTTTGCCTCTTATAGGGAATCAATATCCCAGTATTTATTTATTTGTGAGAAGTTAATTTATTTTTATTGAATTGTGCTTTCCCATGCTTATCTGTAAAGATAATATCTGTAACTATTTGAGACATTGCTAAAGTATCAGATTGTCATTCCTGGAGTACTCTGCATCCTTATTCCATATGGCCTGCATGCTATTTGACTGGGGACTGATTTTTATATAGCATGTTGATTTCGCTTAGATTGTATAATTTAATGTTAGTTGTCATGCATTTGTCAGCTTTAATTTAAATATTTGATATTTGTGGAGTTTAATGTTCTTATTGTGCATGACATAGCAATTGTAACATAAGTACTCTTCTTATAGGAATTATTTGGGTAGTCCTGGACTATTTTTTCTCTGGGTTTAAAGGGCATAGAAATATAATTTGGCATATGTTTGCCATCTTTCATGTAAATGTATCCTAAAGGAAGTTGGTCTATAATCTGAGCATCAGCGCAAGCACTTTTGCATGGGGATTTTTTGATGCCGTTTTGTTTTATACATTCTGGAGTCTGAGAACAAATTCTTGCCATAGCTATTGTTTCTATATTTGCCTGTAGTGAATTATCTGAATTCTTTATTTTTGTTGCCAATCTTCCAAAATCAACAAGAGGTTCTTTTATGGTATTATAAAGAAAAATGTTGCAAAGTGTCAATCATTATTTACACGAATAATACTACGTACATGGTTGGGTGCGGTGGCTCACGTCTGTAATCCCTGCACTTTGGAAGGTCAAGGTGGGTGGCTCATCTGAGGTCAGGGGTTTGAAACCAGCCTGGGCAACATGGCAAAATCCCATCTTTACTAAAAATACAAAAAATTAGCTGGGTACGATGGTGAGTGCCTGTATATCTATATTTATATCTTGATTCTCCTCTTTGTTTTTCCTTTTTATTAAGTCTTCTTAGTTAACTTTACTTTCTTATTGATTTCTTTTAATCAGTTTGTTTTAAAAGAAAGTCACTGACATGTATACAATTAAAGATTGTTCGTTTAGTGGTCTTTTCTATTACTAGTTAGGAATTATGTCTACTCAATACCAACATCTAATAATAATTGTGTTCAATTATGTCAGGCACTATTCAAGGTGTATTACTCAAAATAACTCACTTAATTCTCACAAACACAAGCTCCAATGAGACCATTGTCTCATTTTATAGATTTGGAAGCTGAAGCACGGAGAGCTGTAGGAACTTCCTATAATTACACAGTTAGAAAAGAGTGCTCTTTGTCAATTTAGTAATTTTAACAAAGAGACGCAATTAATTCGTTTCTTAGCCACTGTTCATTCACTAATGTTAAGAGTGAATTAATCAAATGTCTGACTTCATAAAATAAAATCTGAATGTATGATAGGATTACTAATGCACACAGATTAAAAAAGTCATATATCCTAAAGAATCACCAGTTTAGTCATTTTTCTAAAGAATGACAAATTCACTAGGTGCATCCGATGAATACTAATGCAGTGTCTTACATTTTGATAAACTCTCTTAAATGTTAGAGTTTTAAAAATATCTTTACTAAAAACATCCCTGTGGGGACTCTCAGAATATTTATTTGCTTACAAAACTTCAATTCATATTTTATAGACCACAGCTTTTAATACGCAGTATTTTAGACATAAAATAATTTATGACATTTGCTTATGTTTTTTAGTAAGGAGTAAGGGAAATCCTGCTGTTTATGAACTGGGTGACTATCTGACAAATCCAAAGGCACAGGCCTCTCCTATTTTGGAGAGGTGGAGGTTCCCGGAAGGGGAGGAAGTTGGTTGCTGTTGTTTCAGATTCCTTTGTTTACTTCAACAAAATGGAGCTGTGTTATTTTCTCTATATTTTACGTCTTCATATTGTCACACCATTGCTCATTCATTTTAATGATAGTGAAATAATTTCCCTAAATTGAAAATATATATGCTACTTGATTTACTGTGAATGAATAAAATGGAAACTGATTTAAATAATTTCTTTTATATATCTGGGTTTTCCATTAAATGTAGGACTAGATATATGCTTGTGACTTCACATGGTCCTGCTTTGAAATAAAACAAGGTCTGTAATAAATATTGAGAATGATTGAATCAATCTCCTCATATTGAAAAATTATTTAAAGAACTAGAACATGACAAACATTATTTTGAATTTCAGTTCTTACACTTATTAGATTTTAACCTTGAAGAAATTAGGAAATCTACCTGAAATCTCTATTATCAAATGAAATTTTTAAATATACCCACATTAAAGAGTTTTGAAGGATGAAAATAATGTTTGTGAGATCTGGACACTTAGTACATGATACTTATTGTTCGCCTAATGCATGGATGTGCCATGAACTCTTCCATACTTTTAAGCAGAAATGTTTCTAACTTTTATCAAGATGTGTGAAAACTCAGAAATTGAGGGACTTTGATGAAATTATTTATTATTAAATGGTGTTTTTAACTTCTTAAGTATTTCTTTATTACTAGTAAAATATTAAAATGATGGGTTATAATCCAGTGCGGCCAAATTCTAATAATTTTTATACATGATTTCAGGACACCATCCCAAGGAAAATAAATAAACAAATAAGATCTTTTGAGCCTTCCTGGGTTCTTCTACGTTTCTTTTTGGGATTGTGGAATTATTTCAATTTTATTCAAAGATTACCACGGTTTTAATGTCCATGGGGAGGCATCTATTTTGTGAAATCACCCTTTATTTCTGACAGTGAACAATGGACAGGTTGCTGGGATTTGTTCTGTGCTGAGAGCACAGCAGTGAACACAGAGGCAGCAGCCCTGCCTTCACAGGTTGTATGTTCTGATGGAAGTGGCAACAACTTACGAACTTTAATGCTTTCTTTCATGGGCAAAGGCCAGAGCTATAAATGCTATCACCTCTTTTTCCTTTATACTTGGAAACATCCCATGGCCCACAAAACATTCCTCAAGTATGTCTTCGGGTAGAGTGAATTCAACTTTTTACACATTAAGAAGCGACATTAAATATGTTTGTGGCAAAATGTTTAGTGAAGTTGGCAAAAGATGAGTAATTATTTTCACACACTTGTTAATTTTATCTTTAAAAAGTGTTTTGTTTCTTCAAATTCAAAAAAAAAAAATGAGCACTTACACCTTGTGAGTATATTGGCTTTTCTTGTGGATGCCTACATCTTCTTTCCTGTTTTTCTTTTGCTTTCTTTCTTTCTTTCTTTTTTTTTTTTTTTTTGAAACAGAGTTTTGCTCTTGTTGCCCAGGCTGGAGTGCAGTGGCCCCATCTTGGCTCACCGCAACCTCCGCCTCCCAGGTTCAAGTGATTCTCCTGCCTCAGCCTCCTGAGTAGCTGGGACTACAGGCGCACACCACCACACACAGTTAATTTTTGTATTTTTAGTAGAGACGAGGTTTCACCACGTTGACCAGGATGGTCACAGTCTCTTGACCTCGTGATCCGCCCTCCTGGGCCTCCCAAAGTGCTGGGATTACAGACGTGAGCCAACGCCCCTGGCCTCTTTCCTGTTTTTTTAATCTTCATGCAGTAAAGTGCAACTGAGGTGGTTTATTTTACTACTCAATAGAATGTGAGCATCAGAGGCTGTTGTATGTTCTACATGGAAATGTGGTGCTGCTGCAATATGATAAATCTCATCCTTACCGTGTGTGGCCACTAAAAGGGTGAACCAGAAAAATACTGGGAAGTACAGATCTTCATAATATTAATCCCTTACATTTGCACAAACTTAGAAATTTCAGAGATTATATATTGGTTGTAAGTTTGTCCTATCACAAAGACTCTGAGGTTAGGAATTAAGGTTTCAAAACTAACTGGAGTGTTAGGCCTTGTTTCAAAATGTAGTTTTATTATTCAGGTGTAGTGAGGCTGACAGATCAGAAGATTACTGCCATTGAAAAGGTAGTTTGTTACTCACAGTTCCCTAGAAGAGATGCCTGCTAGGCCATGGGGGTCACATGGGCGAGCACTGGGGTGGGTCTGGAGACAGAGACAAAGGGGAGCTGTGGGCAAGAGTCTTTATTGTGGTTTGTCTGTGAAGGAATGGGTGAAGCAAGGTAAACAAGTTTAGGATTGACTAGATTGAGTAATTTCACTGGGTTCTGAGACAAGAGCTGTCCCTAGTTGTCTTGTACCTCATCCTGGGGGATGTAGGGCAGGTAGATGGTATCCCAGAGCATAAAAGCCCAGTGAAGAATATGGTTGGAATGTGGGCTCTGGTTCGTTCCACACACTCACAGGTGAGTCCTACCTCTAGGAGTTGGTGAACCGTGGGAAGAGAAGGGAGGGCCCTGCTGCGTTAGCAAAGCCCTAGATATCAAAGCATCAGAATAAAAGGACACATTTAATACAGGTCCAAGTCCTTTGCTCAATAAATATTTGTTAAATGAATCAATAAATAACCGATTCACGAGTCTTCATACTGTAATCTTGCTAGTCTTTAATCTTCATAGGAAGAAACAGTACTATTCTTTAACTTCGTGATAAAGGGTTTATTAAATGTACAGAAAACTGCAAAGATAAGGAAGGATGTCTTAAAAAATAGCAACAGACAAACAGACCTCTTTCATAGATTTTTATTTGCATTTTGATTTCTCAAATTCTATTCTCTGTGAAAGATTTGCCTGACAAATTTCTTTAATTTATTGATTCCTCCTTTATTTTGTAAAACTTTCTTTTCATTAAATCTGTAACCTGCAGAATGGGGATAGCTGGGACAAATAGATAGGGAATTACACACACACACACACACACACACACAGACACACACACACATATCCATATATATATATGAATAGGGTTCTCTGTTACAGTAACTATCTGGAAAATAGATAAAAAAAATACTGTGTTTAAAATGCTTTAAAATGACACATAATAATTGTACATATCTATGGGATACATAGTGATGTAGCAATGTATATAATTACGGTGATAAGATCAGGGTAACTAGCGTGTTGTGCTTTTTAAAATGGTGCTTTTACATAATTCTATAAAACTTCACATATATTTAACATATTTTCCTGGGGAAAATAATGAAAGAATATATAAACTTAATCATGAGCTCAGGGATTTTATAAATACCCATGCTAAGGGAGGACTTGGAACGTGAAAAGTTTACATTGGAGAAAAAGATTCCAGAATTACAGAGTGAAGATCTTGGTTAACTCAGTTTTCCTCTAACTCAATTTTACTTTAAAACAAAACAAAAAGTAAGTAAAACAAGACAACTCAATAACCCATTTCCGATCTCAGAAAAATAATCAAGGCCACAGAATGTACTGAGGATAACCTATTCAAAAGAAAGTACTAAACCACAGTATGACAAGAGTCCCTGTGATTTTTTTTTTTTTTTTTGAGACAGAGTTTTGCTCTGTTGCCAGGCACCAGGCTGGAGTGCAGTGGCACGATCTCAGCTCACTGCAACCTCCGCCTCCTGGGTTTAAGCCATTCTCCTGCCTCAGCCTCCTGAGTAGCTGGGACTATAGGTGCACGCCACCACACCCAGCTAATTTTTATCTTTTTGGTAGAGACGGGGTTTCACCATGTTGGCCAGGATGGTCTTGATCTCTTGACCTCTTGATCTGCCCTGGCCCTGTGATGTTTTAAGGTGGTGCTGTCCCCATCATTTCCACCACACACAGCAGCTCAGTGGCACAGTAGCCAAAGGCTAAGAGCATTGCAGACAACAGAGAGATGTGACCATATTTGAAGCTTCATTAAAAATACTATCCCCATAGCGCAGTCAATATTTTGTCCAAATTTGTAGCTCCTGTGAAATCTCAGAGTGTGTTAGCCATTTGATTTGACCCAGAGCTCAACTCAGGCAAGACAAGTAAAAAATGTCCACTCCACATTGTTACAGAAACAACAGAAAACTGCTGGTAACATTTTAGGCACCTTAGGCTGTGATTTTAGCTGGGGCAAGCGTGAGCCTGGCTGAGAATGTAGAAGGAAATTCTAAGATCTACACAATGATGAGGACTACCCAAAAGCTCTGAAATACTTCTAGGTATCTAAAATGATGCATGCTCATGCAAGGCCGTGTGCATGACCAAGAAAGATCTTGGAAAAAGCCACCACTGGCTCACTCACCTTAGGGTCCTGCATAAGCAGGAAGTGAAGGCTAGTCTATCTTGTTAGCTGCCTGGAGTTGGAAGAGATACACTCACATATGGATCCCCACAGCGAGGGACAGAGTATATACAGCGAAGGAATTTAGGGAAAACTTCTAAACAATAAAAGGCTATCCACTAAATTATAATGGTTAAGATGTGACTCCTGGGAAAACAGACTTTAAGATAGTAACAAGAACTTTACAAAAACGTCAGAAGAGATCTCGTGGCCACACACTGCAGGAAATATGTACTCTATAGAATTATTCCAGTAAAACTTCTAAACAAATAAGCAATATAAAAAAATACAGCAACAAGACATGTTAAGGGGAGGGGTATGGAAGAAATTTATTATCTAAAATCAGTTTTCAACCAACATTCATGAGCATGCAAAAATGTAGAAAAATTTGCCATACGCAGAGAAGAAAAAGCCAACAAAAATGTCCTACAGAAGCCCAGACTTTGAACTTAGTTGGAAGAGAATTTAAGTCAGGGAACCTATATGTATATTAAAAAAAAAAAAAAGGAAAGAAACCATGTTGAAATAAATAAAGCAAAATATAAAAATAATTTCTCTCCTGATAGACAATATCAAAAAAGAGATCAAAATAATGATTTTAGAAGGAACACAGAAATTTTGGTAATGTAAAGCATGATACTTGGAATAAGAAATTCACTAGAAGACTTAAACAACAGTATTGAATAGGATGGATAGAGAATCTGGTAACTTAATGATATGTCGATAGAAATTATGTAGTTTCAGGAACAGAATGGAAAAACAATGAAGAAGCATGAACAAAGCCTCAGAGAAAAGTGAGAAACTATCAAGCATAATAGGTATCTACAGAAATTCACAGAAGAAGAAGAGAAACAGAAACAGATAGAAATTATTTGAGGAAATAATGGCTAATAATTTTCCAAATTTGAGTAAAAAATTTTAATCTAGCCGTAGATTTGTAGATTTGTAAAATGTAGATCCAGCTGCAGACACATCAAAAGTTACTTATGCACAAGGGAGCCTTAATATGAGATTAGTGCGAAAGTAATTCTGATTTCAGACTGTGAACTTTAAATCATTATAACTAGGCTCAGACACATCTTTATTAATCAAAATAGGAACCATTACAATCAACATATTGGTGCCAATGACAAGTAAGTTTGTTTATTTCTGTAGCATAAAAATCTGTGCTTTGAAATTTGATAAACTCTTGGAAAGCATTACCTGCAAAAAGTTGTTGAGATGCTTGAAGAAGCTGTAGTCAGTTGGCAAGAGGTCAGGTGAATATGGCAGATGAGGGAGAAAACTTCATAGCCCAATTCACTCAACTTTTGAAACATTGGTTGTATGACGTGCAGTTGGGTGTTGTTGTAGAGAAGAATTGGGCCCTTTCTGTTGACCAATGTTGGCTGCAGGCACAGCAGTTTTCAGTGCATCACATGGGCTTGCTGAGCTTCTCAGATGTAGTGGTTTCGCAGGGATCTAGAAAACTGTAGTGGATCAGACTGGCAGCAGACCACCAAACAGTGACCATGATCTTCTTTTGGTGCAAGAATGGCTTTGGGGAGTGCTTTGGAGCTTCTTCTCAGTCCAGCCACTGAGCTGGTAGTTGCAGGTTTTTATATAAAAACCACTTTTGATAGCATATCACAACCTGATAGAGAAATGGTTCGTCACAGCACAGAATAAGAGAAGATGACATTTCAATATGACAGTTTTTGAAATTTTCACTCAGCTCACGAGGCACCCACTTATCAAGCTTTTCCACCTTTCCAATTTACTTCAAATGCCGAAGGCCCATAGATTGGTGGACGTTGAGTTCTTTGGCAACTTCTTGTGAAGTTGTAAGAGGACAGCTTAAATGATTGCTCTCAATTTGTCATTGTCAACTTCTGATTGCCAGCCACTACATTCCTCATCTTCAAGGCTCTTGTCTCCTTTGTAAAGCTTCTTGAACCACTACTGCACTGTATGTTCATTAGCAGTTCCTGAGCCAAATGTATTGTTCATGATGCAAGTTGTCTCTGCTGCTTTATGACCCATTTTGAACTTGAATAAGAAAATTACTCAAATTTCCTTTTTGTCCAACATAATTTCAGTAGTCTAAAATAAACATAAAATAAACAGCAAGTAATAAGTCATTAGCAAAATAACGTAAAGTGAGAAATGTCCATTAAAATGATGTATAGCAAACCACATTTATTTAAGAATGTATTCCAATATCAAATGGCAAATGCCAACAATACAAAAATGCAATGAGTTTGCAGCAACTAATAAGAGGAACTAACAGCTGACTTTACATCAGAAACCAAGGAAGCTGGAAAGCAGTGAGATGACATAGTTAAAGTCATGGCAGAAAAAGGCTGTCAACTGAGAACTCTACCTACCTCAGTTCATATTTAACAATGAAGGAGAAATTAAACATTCCAGAAAACAAAAACTGAGAGACTAACAAATGTATCGTACCATAAATATTAAAGTGAATCTTTTAAGCCAAAATGAAAGGACAGTATATGGTTTCCCAAATAAAAATTAAGGAATAAAAGAACATCCGTAGATGTTACTACATTGTTATTATGAAAAATCAACATCTCTCTGTTATTCATTCTTGTTCTATCTCTTTTAAATACAATTGTATAAAGCAATAACTATAAAATCATTTGTTGGCTTTACAAAGAATACAGAAAGAGAAAAAATTTTAAAACTATGTTAGAAAATAATCTAACAATAACAAAGACAGAAGTGGGCGAATAAAGAAATTTTAAAAAGTAAGACATATAGAAAACAAATTGCAAATAACAGATGCAAATCCTACTCTATCTGTAAATATACTTAATTGAATAATTAAACATCTCAAACAAAAGATGGATATTGGAAGAATGGATAGAAAATAAATATGATCCACTAATATGCTGTTTACAAGGACACATTTTACAGATAAAGTTACAAATAAGTTAAAAGAAACAAATGGAAAAGATATACAAGGCAACATTGAATCAGGATGGAGATGGAATAGCAGTATCAGGCAACATAGATTTTAAGACAAAATGTTATACGTGTCAAAAAAAGCACATTTTATAATGATGAGTCAAAAAATTGAACGATATATGATTATCAGCATATATGCACCAGCAAACAAGGTCTCAGATTTAATGAAGCAAAAACTGACAGAATTAAAGAAAGAGAGAAGTCAACAGTTTATTTGGAGATTCAATACCCACTTTCAATAACGGATAAAACAACTAGGCAGAAGATAAAAAAGAAAACAGAAGACTTGAACAACACTATGAAACAAGATCTAACAGACGTCTATAAAACTCGGCACTTAATCACAACAGAATATAACATTTTCTCAAGTGCACGTAGAACAATGAAAAATACAAAAATGTGAAGGAAATTAAATGATTTCTAAATAAATAGACAGAAAATCCATGTTCCTCAATCATAAGACTTAACATTACTAAGATGGCAATATACCTTACATTAATCTACAGATCCTACATAATCCCCATAAAAATCCTAGCAAGTGTTTCACATACATTTTTATGCTGCATATGAAATTTGTGTGGAAAGATAATGACTCTGAGTAGTAACCACAAGCTTGAGGAAGAACATTTATGGAGGACTTACCTTTCCCAATGTCAAAACCTATTTCAAAACTTCAGTAATAAAGACACTAAGGTATTGGCATATGAATAGAAATACAGATCACTTCAGAAGTAAACCTTTACATTTACATTCAGCTAACTTATGACAACAGTGCCAAGATCATTCAATGGAGAGGCAAAATTCTTGTTAACAAAATGTTCCTGGGATAATTGGATATCCATATGCAAAGAATGAGTTTGGACCTCTACCTCTCACCTTACTCAAAAATCCACACGAAATGCACAATAGACATGAATGTAAGATCTAAAGCAACAAAACTTCTAGAAGAAAACATGAGAGTAAACCTTCTTGACTATATGTTAGGCAATGTTTTTGCTGTTGTGGCTTTTTTAATTATGACATCAAAACCAAAAAAAAAAAAAATAGATAAAATTGACATCATCAAATTAAAAACTTGTGCATCAAAGAGCACCAAGAAAGTGAAAAAAAAATGCATGGAACATAAGGATATATTTTTACATTTTATAAATATATGATGTTTTATATACACATGATTTATATATATATAAATATATATATAAATAAAAATAAATAAAAATAAATAAATATAAATAAATAAATAAATATATGGATCTAGCACATAGAATATAAAGAACTCTTACAACTCAACAACAAAATAACAAACCATTTTTTAATAGGCAAATAGTTTGACTAGATATTTTTCCAAAAAATATGTACAATTCACCAACACACATTAAAAGATGTTCAATATAATTAGTCATTAGATAAGTACAAATTAAAGCCACAGTTTCATTTTACACCCACTAAGATGACTGTAAACAAAGAAACAGAAAATAACAATTGTTGGCCAAGATGCGTAGAGACTGGCCCTTGTGCATTGCTGCTGAGAATGTAAAGTGGTGCAAGCCACTGTGAAAATAATTTGGCAGTTCCTCAAAATGTTAAACACAGAATTGTTATATGATCCAGCAAATCTACTCCTAGGTATATACCCAAGGGAAATAAAAACATATCCTTGCAAAAATAGAGATAGAAAGTAGACTAGATGTTGATAAAGTTGGGTTTGGGAGAAGGATGAAGGGAAAGAAGAGAAGAAGCATGATTGCTAATACATATGGGAATTATTTAGGAGTTGATGAGAAAAGTCCCAAAATTCTATTGCAATAAAGGCTGCACAACACTGTGAATATACTAAGAAGACTGAGTTGAACATTTTAAATGGGTGGATTTTATACTATGTGAAATGTTTCTCAATAAAGCTTCAGAAAAATTTTCATTGTCTTTCTGATAGACTTGAAGAAAATGATGTAAATTCTCTTACTTTATAAAATGTCAGTCTTGAGAGTGGTTTTCAGGGACAGACTTATCAAAACAAAATGGAAATGAGTGTGCATTTGTCCCTGCAATGTACTGAATTACCTTAAGATGCATAAAGAATAGTGTATTAGTTGAGTGAGATCCAAAGAAACTCTTTTTACACTTCCCACTTGTTCTCAACAAAGTCTCTTAATTTATCTTGCTTTCTATATGTATCTATGAAAAATTTATCTGAACCACCAATGCATGTCTTCGTCATACATTTGTGTACCCATTCATCTATGTATCTACGCATGGATTCTTTCAATTTGCTTTAACAACTGCTTAATTCAAAGAAAGAGATCTGACAAAAATGTGACTCATACATTCTGTGAAAACATAAACACAGTCGAATAACCGCCCAAAGATACAAGGATATGTTAAGAGAAGAGAGTAATATGACAATGAGGAAATGATTATAGGCATATGAGCTTGGAATACAATTGTACAAACTAGTGTTTGGATAGCTTTTGTCAGTGAGGTCCTGCTGGGTGTGAAACATCATAAACAGTGCTATCGTGTATGTCAAGAGGCATAATGGTGTCCTCTGAACAGGGGTACTATTTTATCCCACTTGTTAAATTGAGATGCTGTGAAAATATTGTAATCTTTCCAAAAGTGATTAAGATACTAAAACAGATGGCAGTTTGACAGCTGAATCCATGACCACTTCTATCGTTGATCTTAAAAAAAAAAAATCACAAGCCAATGGATCCTTTTTGCCCCTGTACTCTATTCTTCAGTATGAGATGCCCATTTACATTGTGTATTAAATAGCACCTGGAGTGGTTACTTTTACTGAACATTGACAAATCTGAAATCCCCCCCAAAAAATGTTTTACCTTGATGTAAAGCTCTTCTCCTCCTCCTCTTTTATCTTTTACTCCTTGTTTTTTTTTTAAATTTAATTAGAGAAGATAATGTTTCCCTCAGTACAGAGTGCATAATAAATCTTCACTTTCTTGGGACTGGTTTTGACATATTTACACTAGGTCTTAGACGAGAGACAGAGACAAGGCTTCCTACACAGCTGCCAGCCTGCTATTCTCCTCACTTTTAAATCATTGGTTTTAATGCAAACACAGCCAAGCCAACTTTATTAATTATCTTTGTGAGTAATAAACTTTACTATGTACAATGCAATCATTTAGATGATAAAGTTTCAATTGCAATCTCTTTGAAATATATTTTATCAGTAAAATATTTTCCTATACTAATTATTACCTAATTCATTTAGGCACATCATTAATCTGCGTGGATTTTATTGTTGTTTGATATACACATCTTTTTACAAAGGGACTATTTATTGGAGAGCAGATGGTGAGAATGCATAGACTACACCCTTGCATAGATTGATGATTTATATTCTGAGAAAATGCTTTTATTCTCAGGTTATAAATGGATGATCCAGTGCACCTTAGATTTTTTACTTTATTTTTTACTTTATGTAGGAAAAAAGACATTATTTACTTATGTAGTTGATATGCCCATGGATTCTAAGAAATTTGGTGGGAAAATGAAAAACTCCATTATAAATGGATTATTCATCCTAATGTAACATTTTAGATATGGGCAAAATCTAGAGTTTCTCTAATTGCAGTCTCCAGGCCTACTACCTCAGAATCACCTATAGTTCCTTTTAGCCACTGATACGACTAGGGACCACTCTTAATTTACTGTGATGAGTAGTATCTTTGGTTGGGTAGAGGAGGTGGCATTTGAAACACAGTTCTGGGTATTGCTTTTGCTCACAAAAGCCTGAGTACTCCTTAGGTTTTTCTGTGGCCATTCATCAGAGCTAATCCTGCTCAAAAAACTGGCTCTGGCAAATTTCCATGATTCCAGAGTTGATTTTCAAAAGAAAGAGTTGCAAGTTACATCTATAATCTTCCAACATGACTTCCTCAATTGTACCTACATTGTCACTTTTTCTCACCATCTTTATTTGAATCCTGTCAATTTTATTCTGTTTATTTTGCTATCTGTTGTCACAGCTGGTACAGATTCTGGTTTATCCTTTCCAGATTTGAGACTTTTCTTAGTTTGTCCCACTAATACTGTATATATGGTCAATGGCTAATTTCCTCCAGCCTGTGCTAGATTATAATATTTAATTTGATGATTTCTTTCATTTCTCCCATGGAGTTAATGAAGCTGATGAAATTTTCTGTATACATTGTGTAACATGAGAACTCTGTGAACGCCGGCAGGTCTGGAGGGTCAATCCCGTATCATGGTGCTGATCAGTTGTGTGGTTCCATGATCACAAATACCTTTTATCAAGCATCTTCAGCTGGACACTATATATGAGTCATGGTTCCCCAGGCCCCAAATCCCAGCATGTTAGGAGCCCAAGGTGGGAGGATCACTTGAGCCCAAGGGTTTGAGACCAGCCTGGGCAACACAGGGAATCCCCATTACTAGAGAAAATGTCTTTTAAAAATTAGCAAGGCATGATGGTTTGTGCTTGTAGTCCCAGCTACTTGCAATGCTGAGGCAGGAGGCTTGCTGGAATCTGGGAGTTTGAGGCTGCTGTGAGCCATGATCACACCACTGCCCTCTAGCCTGGGTGACAGAGTGTGACCCTGTCAAATACGAAAAAAAAAAAAAAAAAGAAGAAGGAAAAAATAAATACATAGTTATTTCTTTAAAGACATCATCTCATTCTAAATAGCAAAACAGTAATGTAGAAATTTACCATAACCAAAGGATACATCATAATGTAAAGAACACATTGGTATTAAGTATATGAGACCACAATCCATCACTTTCTTGTTGTGTCATCTTTAGCAAGATATAGATTCTTTATGGGATTCAAAAATTGGGTAAATAACATCCCCATGATGGAGATAATAACAATGTCTCGAGGCTGCTATATAGATAAATGAGATAATAATTGCTATAAATGCTGTAATATATATTTCTGCAAAATGCCTTGTGTTATGGGGGTAAAATGACCACTGATGCCTTGAGATAGGGTGAAGAAGGATCCAGAAAGGCTTGAGAAGGCAGCTAGGCTGGAATCCGACGCTGCCATGTGAAGTCATGTCAACACACTAGTAGGACAGATGCTGGAAAGCAAATGCTACCAAATCCTGGGAAGCCAGGGAACATAAAACAAGGCTGATTATTAAACCAATGAGAGCTTCAGATCCTCCCTAGCACTGATACGTTTCTTTGAAGGAGACCTGAACCTTGGTCAATGTCTTAAATTTGAATTAAATAAATTAAATGAAACCGGATTTAATTAAGTGGAATACAGTAGCCTAGCAGTTTGTTTTGTTCTTTCGTTCTTCTGTCTGCTCAGGACTACTTTCCGTCTGTGTTTTCAGGAGGTACTTTGGTGCCAGAGCACACGTGGATTCAGAAATAGTTTCCATGTTGCCTCTGTTCCCACTGGGCTCAAATCCAAATGCACAGTTCTTGGTTAAGTGAAGGGTTGAAGGGGTGGACCGTGACGTTTTATTTATTCTCATACAGTACACGTTGGTTTGGGGCAAAGAAGAGAGTCCTGGATCTCCATGTTAGAAGAGTGTTTCAAAGTTATACTAATAGAAGTTAAATACACAATTAGAGTTATTTCAGTGGCAAACAAACAAAAACAAAAACGTACAAACAATTAGTGGTTTGTATGTTAATTACGTAATTTTTTTGGTGAATATATAACAGGAAAACTATCTCAGCACCAGTCTGAGAAATCTGCACCCCAAAGGGAGATCCACAAGTTTGGCAGTGGATGGATGGTGAAGTGGAAATCCCGTCAGGCTCTGGAAGAAGAGAGTTTGTTTGGTATCCATGCCTTGTGTTATGGGGGTAAAATGACCATTCATGCGTTAAGAAAAACCCAGAAAGGCTTGAGAAGGCAGCTAGGCTGGCGTCTGATGCTACCATCTGAAGTCATGACAGGTGGAAAAGATGAGAGGGAAGCAATGCATGTTTTGTTTAAAACAGTGATAGCAATCTGTGATATTAACAATCAGAATTGGAGTAAGCCAGTATTCCATTACTCCACATTTTCTCTAAAAGAACACATAGGTTACATGGCCCAAGTCTGGGGAGACTCATAACTATGGATTTCAATAGAGAGACATGAGGAGAAGAGATATTTTAGTCCTCATGAAGAAGGGCAGATTTATGAATTTAAAATAAGCCTATTGGCACTTAAGATGGCATTATTCTGTTGATAACTTTCCAAACGCAGAACTTATTCTCCTTAAGGCTATCAGTATGAGGTTCAGAGGGCAAAAGTTAAAGCCTGTTGTCCTTAAAAAGCTTATTCATGTATGCAAATGTGAATTTCTGAAAATTTGATGCCATCCCTGAAATCTTAGCAGGCTTGTAAGGAAGATTTTATTAGTTTTTTGACTCTAAAATACTTGGGAATCTATTTCCTGGTCTTTTTGAAACTCTGCCGTATCTTTCAAAGACTCCTGTTGCTTCAGTGAAAAGGAAATGCAGGTGCCCTTTTGTCCAGTATATTTAGTGAGTCAATCGTCACTAAAATAGAAGAATGAACGGCAATAATAATAACAAAAGTGTCTCGGGTTTCATGAAATGCAAATAATGATTGACATAAACAGGAGCCTCCATTGAGAGTCTTTGTGCCTGTGGTCTCCTGACCATCACCCATGAACATCGTTGTGAATCCACAGGGTTTCGGCCTCATAACCACGGGGTTTCAGGTTCTAGTCCCTGTTCCTGGAGTTATATGTTAAGTAAGTCATGAACAGGTAAATGTGTATGGTGAGAGAATGTACTTAAATTCCAAACTGATTCAACGCCAAGGTTTCTCCTAATACTCGGGTTATAGAGCATATGTTGGCAAAAAGACGGGCAGTCTCATTTTTTATTTCACCTATTCTCTGTGTGTGATCCCTAAGCCAACTGCATTGCCATTACCTGGGAACTTCCTAAAAATTCAAATTTGGTCCCTGTGCTAGAGCTACTGAATCAGAAACTCTGACAGTGGAGCCTAGACTGTTTATTTTAATAAACTTTCCAGGTGATTCTCATGCACAAGCAGGTTTGAGAACCACACAGTTCTAGGCAAACAGAATCCAGAACTACAAAAATGAATAATTATATAACTTAAAAGCAAGATGGCATTAGTCACTTACTAAAGGAAACCTGCAACATCATGCAGACTGGGTTTCTTTTAGGAAACTTATTTTTAAACAAATGAAAATAACTTATTTCCCGTTAGTCATGTTTCATTACCCTCAACACGTTTTCTGTCCAAAAGGCAGTAAAGCAGTTCCCCTTATCAGAGGGGGATATGCTCCAGAACTTCCAGTGGGTACCTGAAACCTTGGATATATCACACCCTCCACATGCCATGTTTGTTTTTCCTTCTACATGTGTATGTGTGATAAAGTTTAATTCAAAATTCAGGCACAGTAAGAGATTAACAATAATACAATAAAATGATTAACACAATATACTATAATAAAAGTTTGTGAATGTTTTCTCTCTCTCTCTCAAAATCTTTTACTGTACTGTACTTACCCTCCTCTGACTTCTGATGATGGGAAAGTGTGAACAACATGGGTCCTAAGGGATTAATGGGAGGGCAAGTGGTGTAGACAGCACAGATATGCCGGACAAAGGAATGATTCGTGTCCTGCGGCAAGATGGACTGGATGGCATGAGATCTCCTCATGTCACTCACTATGTATACCACTTAAAATTCCACATATTGTATGTTTCTGAAATTTCCTATTCAATATTCTTTTACCTCAGGTAACTAAAACCTCAGTTAAAACTGTGCATAAGGGCAGAGGAAGGGCTGAAGGCTACCGCACTACCCTAGGTTACTTAGTAGCACCAGTTGTCTTTACGGAAATGTATCTTTTACACCTTAGTCTTGCTAATATTTCTTCAAGGCAAACACCCTGGAAGATATAGAAAATCCAGAAAAGATTTTTAAAATAAATGTTTTTAAATATTACAAAAACATTAACTCTGGAACTTCTCTGGCACAAAGTAGAATATAATTTCACATTTGAAAAGTACATATTCATTAATTTTAGTCTTCTATAATAAGCCACTTTATCTTTAATCTTAATTCTAATTCATCCACAATTCTAATTATTAGGTATTTTTTCTCTACCAATTTTAACATGCAGTCAATTGTGTCTGCCAAATTGTTAATTAGTTTAGAATGTTAAATTCACCCTTCCAAAAATTAATGGAAGCTAAGAAGTCTAGTTCTATAAGATGATGTGATATACACAGTGCAAGAAGTATATTTTCTTTTTATAGTTATACTCAGAGAGATACAATAAATCAAAGAGAAGAGCTAATAAATAAGAACATTTGAAGAAGATAGGTAGAGAAAGAAATGGCCATGGTAACTCCTGCAGTCAGAAAAAGCTATGTTGGTATTTTTAAGCTTTTCAACAGCAATTCAAGATTTCAGATGTTGAGGAAAATCTCATATTTTTATAAAGCTTAATGTTTCGAAAAAATCACGTGGAAATCTCAGTATTGTAAAAACAGTAGAACCACTCTGAAACTATTCTTTTACTTTGTTATTGCTTTAGAAAATAACTTTCGTAATCGATACATTGCAATTATTTTCTTCTCTCATGGTTTTGTGTTGGTATACAGAATGCATCCTACTGGTTGTAGTGAAGAAAATACCTCTGTTTCTCACATTGATAAAATGCTAGACTAGTGGTTACATAAATGAGTTTGCATGCAGCCAGCAATCCTCCCTGGAGCTCTGTATTTAGGTCTCTGGCCCAGATTTTCTCAAACTTTTAGGTTGCTGTATATTTAGAGTAGAATGCAAATGAGTTTCAGAAGAACATAAATTATCTAAAATTGTTCCATACTGCAAAAAGTTCAAATGTTTATCTCTAAAGATTTTCTTTGATCACTTGTATGCCATTTTCAATCAACATGCATTCTGTTTGTGTATAAAAACTATATCGTTACCAAGCTCAGTTTCTAGATGATTTTGAGTCTCTGTATACCTTATCAATAATGATTTTACTTTATTTGTTTTAAAAATGTCTTCAGAAATATGCAGAGAGTAGTGGTTGTCTATTTACTTTAGGCCTGTCATTCTGAAAAATCTTTCCTTTTTGAATTCTGTGTTGTTTTGGACTTGTTAAGTGGATGTGCAAAATAGCCTAATAGATTTTTCCTGTTCTAATTGTAATATGTGTCCAGCAAGTTGGCTCATTTGGCTGAAGGGAGTTGATAATGAGATAAAGATTGAAGGTTCAAACTCCCTGTTGACCAATTAAGTTCATAAGAATTTTTCATACTCCTGTGTCTAAGATTACCATAACACAAATACAAAAAGTTGCATGGGTGATATTTATGAGTTTAGGATGGTTCAACAGAAACACAAAACCAACCATAAATTTATAAATGGATCAAATTTAGAACTCCCAAGTAGAAGGCTATTTATATCTTCTTTCAAAAATTATATTTATGGCATCCGTATGTGTGTGTGTATCCTAAAAATTATCCTGCCCACTTGAAAGGAACAAATTTTAAACAAATCATCCGGAAGAGATGGATGGTAGATTTTTAAATTTATAGATTTTGCATTGTTTAAAACCTATATGTTTTCACTATTAGGAAAACGTGTTTGAAGTATTGATGGTAAAAGAACAATACAATGGGCATAGAAGTCAAGGTCAAATGCACAAGCCCTGAATGTGCTTGCTTGACAGTGCTGTTTGGCCCTGGCTCTGGTCTCCATTCCCTCTGTGCAAAGCCCATGTCACTCACTTGTGGGACTGCTGTGCTCTTCCTTCTAGCTAGCCACCCACTTCTAGCTTCATTTCTTTTGAGTACACCCTACACAACACTATGTGATTGACCATTCTACACATTATTCCCAACCACATCATTTCTGTGTTTAAAACAAGCAAAAATGGGGGTGGAAGTGGGTGCTTGGATGGTCAAAGGGGGAAAAAAGTTTATTTTTAGAGCAAATTGTAGCATTATCACTTGAGGCTGCTTGCTCTCTAGGCCTCACTCTGTGCCCAGGGTTTTGTTCCACTTCTCTGGCTGTGGCTTCTCTGATCTCTCATCAGCTGGTAAGCAGGTGTTGGCACCAGCCATGTCCAGACACATCCTGTGACATTTTGGTGTCCATCTGTACTGGGTTGAACGATGTCCTCCAAAAATCCATGTGTACCCTGAACCTCAGAATGTGAGGATATGTGGGTAAAGGGTCTTTGTAGACATAGTTAAGATGAGAGTATATGGATGAGGGTGGCTTGTAAGGACATGTGGAGACACACCTACAGAGGAATGCAGCCATGTGACAACAGAGCCAGAGACAGGAGTGATGCCGCTGCCAGCCACGGGCTGCTGACCACCACCGGAAGCTGGAAAAGGCAAAGGGGCCTTCTTCATCAGAGACAGTGTGGACTTGCAAAAGCCTTGATTCCAGGCTTTTAAACTCCCTTACTGTGGGAGAATAACTTTCCGTCTTTTTAACCTACCCAGTTTGTGGAACTTTGTACCCACAGCCAAGGACACTAATGCATCATCCAACACAATTCATTGTATATAGCAGCTGTTCAGCCTATGTAAGAATTACATTGACTGTTCACATTCCCTACTCTCTCAATTCACCCCATCACTTAAATGACTAGTCATTTTTAACCTTTTCGTTTTGGAATAAACTCACAGAAATTTGCAAAAATGGTACAGAAAGTTCAGCATATCCTTCACCCAATTTTTCACAATGGTTACATTTTAGAGTATTAAAAGTAGAAAACTTACATTGTTACACTGTGTGTGTATAGGTCTATGTCACATTACCACATGTTCTTGAAACCACTGGCATCAATATAGAGGACTATACCATTACTAACGAAGTGTGTATATACATACATTCACACTTACCACCATAGCCCGGCAACCACTAATGTGGTTAATTGTATATATAACAATTGTATCATTGTATAATTAAACAATTGTATATATAACAATTGTATCATTGCTTAAACAATTGTATATATAACAATTGTATAATTGTATAATTAAACAATTGTATATTTAACAATTGCATAATTAATACAATTCTGTCATTCCAAGAATGTTGTAGGTAAGGAATCATACGGAACATGACTTCTGAGGTTGACTTTCTATATTCAGCTTAATGATGTTAAGATGGTAAAAGCTATTGTGCGTATCAATGTTCAGTTTGTTTTTGTTGTTGAATAATATCCCATGGTATGGATGGTTAAACAAACTGCTTAAAACAAACTGTTAAACTGTTTTAAACAAACTGTTTAACCACTCATTTTTTACCCAGAAATATTAGTTTCCAAGTTTTGCTTGCTGAAAATAAAGCTATTATGAATAATTGTGTATAGATATTTGTGTGGACGTGTTTTGAGTTCCATGAAATAAATGGGCAGCTGTGCCATTGCCAGGTAATATGGCAGTTGCAAGAGTATCTTTTAAAAAAAATCTGTCGATGTATTTTCCAGCACGAATGCGTGATTTTACTTCTCTACCAGCAATGTTTAAGAGATTCAGTTTTTCTATCTTATTGCCAGAATTTAATCTTTTCCATAAATTTTTAATTGGTTAGCTTTTCTAATAAATGTGTCATTAATTCCATTATTGTCTTAATTTGTGTTTCTCTAATGCTAGAAATATTAAGTAACGTTTTCATGTGCTTTTTTTCTGTCTGTATATTCTCTTCATGAAATGTTAGATGATGTCTTTTGCCCGTTTTCAGATTGGATATTTCGGGTTTTTAATGACGAATTTTAGTAATTCTTTATGTGTTGTAGGTACAAACACTGTGGCTGATATAGGATTTGGAATTTTTTTCCCCCAGATCTTTAGTTTGTATTTTCATCTCATTAACAAGATTTATTGAAAGAAAAAAAGAAAGATGGAGTCCATTTTTCAATGGTTTTAGTGTGCTGTGCATGTGGTTTCCTATCTGAGTATTCTTTTTACATTTGTTTTATATTTTTAATTACTATGGGCTCATAATAGGTGTATAAATTTACAGGGTTACATGCGATGTTTTGATACAGGCATACAATGTGTAATAATCGAAACGTGCAATAATCACAGTGGGGTATCCATCACCTCTAACACTTATGAACTCAATGAAATAAATCAAGAAGGCAAGATTGGAGAAAAAAGAGTGAAAAGAAATGAACAAAGCCTCCAAGAAACATGGGATTATGTGAAAAGACCTAATCTACATTTGGTAGGTGTACCTGAATGTGATGGAGAGAATGAATACAAGCTGGAAAACACTCTTTAGGATATTA